>PVKS010048141.1:0-12532 GCA_004027875.1 Aplodontia rufa | reverse complement strand
GTAGGGTCCTGATTAGTGAGGATTGGTGTCCCTGTAAGAGAAACCAGAGAATTTTCTCCCCCTCCCTCTCCTTCTTCTCTCTCCTCCTCTTAGTTGCACACTCACGGAAAACACATGTGGCCATCTCCAAGTCAGGAAGAGACACCTGACCAGAAACCGACCCTGCAGACTTGATCTTAGACTCCCAGCCTCCAAAACCATGCACAAATGAATTCCTGTTGTTTAACCACTCAGTCTGTATGTTTTGTTCTGGCATCCTGAGTTGACTAAGACACCCCTGCCTGCCCCTTTTTCCTTTTCCTACTCTGAAATGGAGGCATTCTTCAAGGTAATTACACCTTGGTCTACTGCATTATCAATCTTCCTCCTATTCTAATCTCACTTCCTCCCATGACTTCACCTACAACTCATGAAATCTGTATCTGACCTCTCTTTTTAGCACCTAAAACCAAACCTTTGAAATCTCTGTTTCAATTCATAACATCAAGCATGCCAGTGACAGAGGGTGCCAGCAGCTTGGGAAACCTACTTTAGGATACAACTAATAAGGAAGCTAAAGTCCCAGGGTTTAATATACTTCACAGACCAAGTAGCTCAGTCATTTGTGTTGGGAGAAAGAGGAAAATGCTACTTTCTGCCTAAAAAACCTTCATACATCCCCTAAATGTTTGTATTTCAGAGATACACCCATGAATTCCTCAGAGGCATAGGAATGTGTATACATCAGAAAACATGAAATGGGGTGGGTTCTATCCACAAATTTAGGAGTGCACAAAACATTCATTTCTCTATTACCAATGAACCAAATGAAGTCTGTGTGCACACCAGTGTGGCAAAAACTTCCATCTCAAAACTTCAAGATAGAGATGGTGTAACAAGCACATACATCTTATGTGTCCTCTCTACAACCCCACAAACTATAGCAAAGAGACTTTGTTTAAAAGAATAAATTAGGAAGGATAGAGAGAAGAGAAAAATGAGGAGAGAAGAAGAGAATCACCCTCTAATTCTGGAGGCTAGAAAGCATATGGGCAAGTGGTAACTATCTTGGCAGTTGTAAGCCACCAGTGGGGAAAGCCAGGAAACCATCCAAATAAGAATATGGAATCTTCAAAAGGCTTAGGAATTGGCAGCACCCAGTATCACCTCTGGAAGTTGGGTGCAATGGTGGGGGTGGCTAAGAAAAAGAGGACCATTTGAAAGCTGTGTAACTGTCATATCCGGAGCTGACTGTACAACATTGTCAAGATGACACATTAAGAAGCCCAACTGCCTGACTGCACCAGCCAGCTGGCCAGTTCCTGGCTAAGAAGTCTGAACAAGTTATTTCACCACTCTGCTTTAGTTCCTGCATCTGAAAAATGGGACATTAACACTTTTATCCTTAAGATTTATTAAGTTTGTATAACCATGACTGGTGCATAGTAAATTCTTGCAGATAGATGATAGATACATAAATAGATAGGTAGGTAGATAGATTTAGACCATTCCCAATCACACACCCCTTGTAAATTACCTCTTTCTTGTCTCAGCAGGTCTCAATTTTTTTTCTCTCTGTGGAGAATAGAAGAGATTTTCTATGCATAGGGAGCAATATCCACAGACAAGGACAGTGAGCAGCTCCTGAAACACAGGGATTAGGGAAACTTGCAAACTAAATATTCTCTTTTTCATTGGCCTCCAGAACATTGGTATCCAACCACATCTTCCAGCAGGGGTTGAGAAGCGCCTGTTTCTGGAGAACCCGACAAGTATTAGAGCACACCACTGATATACTGACACCGCAAATTCCTGTTAAATAATTCAAGCTGATCATCCTGCAATGAAGCTCCCAGTCCAGAAGCTACATCCAGATATTCAGAGCTTGTGATCCTCTCTGAAATCACATGAGCAGACAACCAAATATGGGACGGGATCTTCTAATGTGGAATTAAGAAAAAAAAAACACCAAATAGGTAAGAATTGGGAGAAAGGGAAGAGACATTGCACCATTCAAAGAAAAAAGATGGCACATAATTTAAAAAAAGAAGAGAAGAAAATCAGAACATTAAAATGAACTCTTGAAAATTGAACATATTGACAAAAAAACCAGTAAAAGTTTTAGAAGATAAGTTTTAAAATATCACAGAAAGAGCAGAAAGAAAACACATGGAAAATATATTTTTTTACTCTAAAACGATAAAAAATAATTACATCAGGTGGTCCAACTTCAAATGATATTGTTTTCAGGAAAATAAATGGGAAGTAATCATCTGTAAAATAATTCAAGAACACTCCCAAGAATTAAACAGCATGAATTTCAGATCAAAAGGGCTCACCAAATAACCCAGGAGAATAGATAAATTAAGCACATCCCCAGATTTAGCCTACTAAAATTTTAGAAAAGTGGGACTAAGGAAAAGATTTCAGGAGTTTTCAGAAAGAAATGATAACTCACGTACAGGAATCAGGAACCAAATTGGTCTGGAATTTTTAGCAGCAATACTAGATGTTAAAAGCCATAGAATAATTTTTTCAGAACTTCAAGAAAGATATTTTTCAATTCATATTAGAATCCATACTCAGAAAAGCTTTTAATCAAATATAAGGGTAGGTACTGTGACTAGAGTCACATCCTGGCACAATATTTGTCCTGATGTGCTAGAGTTCTCAGAAAGAATTTACCGATATGTGTTCAAATCAGAAATATAACCTACCTGGGGCCTAGAAAGTTAGGGTTGGCAGGCATCTTTCCTCATGCCTGTCTGGGAGTTTGTATTTGCATGGCATGCTCTAAATGATTTTAAAAAAATGAATACATAGATAGATAGATAGATAGATAGGAAGGAAGGATAAAAGATGTTTTAGGACATGTAAGTTCCCAAATACATTACCTGCTTAGTAAACTACTAGAAGGGTATCCTGTACCACCAAAGCTTGTGAGTCAACTAACCTAGTAATTCACAGGGCATCAATAGAGTACTCCTAAAAATATAAGAATTTTACCCTAATGGTGGGGAAATTAGCCATAGCCTAAGTCTTGATCTTTCTGCCCCTGCCTGACAAAGAATAAAAGCAAGAACCAAGAGAATCAACTATTTCCAAGTAATCTAATTGAACCTCAAAACAAAGTTTTAAGGCTATGTATAGATACACAAAAATGTCCAACATTCTAGATAAAATTCACAATACCAAATAATCAAAAAATAATAAGCACACTCAAAAGCAAGAAAGCACAGCCCCAAATGAGGGAAAAATCAATTAAAAAATAAAAATTGATGAATGCCAGAAGTGACAGAATTAGTAGCCAAAGATACTAAAATGAATGTTAAATCACATTTTTTATATTCCACAAGCTAGAGGAAAGCATAATCATGTTATGCAGGAGCATAGAAGTACAAAAAAAGTGAAAACTTCCATACATAAACATTAAAGTCACTGAATTGGAAGTCCACCAAATGAGTTTAACATCAGATTAGCCACTGAAGGAAGTGGGAGGATGATTAGTGATTTGAATAGATATCAGCAAAAAATATCCAAAATCATAGCTAAAATGGAAAAGTAAATAATATATAGTTGTGTGCTAATTTCATAGAAGTTAATTAATATTCATAATGACAATCTCCAAGGAAAGGAAACAGAAAGGTATAAAAACTCAATTTGAAGAAATAACCAGAAACATTCCAAATTGATAAAATTATAAACCTACAGATCCAAGAGTTCCAAGAACTCAAAGCACAAGAAACATGAACAAACCTACACTACATTACATTAGTACTAAAAATCAATGATAAATTAAAAATCTTAAAAGCACCCAAAGAAATAAAGATAAATAAGGAGAAACAAAAATAGGAGAGCAGTGGATTTCTAAAGCAGATACAAACAATAGACAACAACATTTTATAGTACTAAAAGGAAAGCAAAACCCAAAATGTCAACCTAGAATTCTATAATCAGTGAAAATATCCTTCAAAAATAAAGACAAAATGAAAACATGCTAGATGTACAAAAGCGGAAAGAATCCATTATCAACAGAACTACACTACAACACATGTTAAAGAATCTTTTTCTGGTGGAGGAAATACAATTCCAGATAGAAATCTAAATCTACACAAAGGACCAATGAACACTGGAAATGACAACCATGTGTGAAAATATTTTTAAACTTTGTTTAAAATCTCTTTAAAAGATTATTGTTTAAAGTAAAAGTAATAAGGTATGAGGTAGTTTTAACATGTATAAAGGTAAAATGATAACAGAAGTGCAAAGGCTGGGAAAGAAAAAAAATGGAAGCACAGTTATATTCTTGAAGGTGGAATGGGATAGGTTACAAGTGTCTACTCTGAATCCTAAAGTAACCAATGAAATAACACAGCACATACAGCTAATGAAATAATAAAACAGATAAAAAGAGTATCATCAAACATACTCAACCATAAGAAAGCAGGAAAACAGGAGAGGGTGAGCTCATGAGCCAGATGACAAAAACAGAAAACAGCAAATTTATAAATTTAAACGCAAACAGACTACTGAACCTGTTAAATGATAGTGTGCTAATCATCCCGATGAAATGCAAAGATTGACAAATGGGATTTTGAAAAGCAAGACCAAATATGTCATGCCCACAGGAAGTACACTAAGGAAGATATACCATACTAACACTACTCAAAAAGATTTCAGAGCAAAGGAAATTACCAGGAATAAAGACACACATTTCACAGTTGGATTAGTTTGTCAAAAGGACAAAATTTTCTTACATATTTATCCATCTAATAACAGAATTTCATTAAAAATGCAACAATGATAGAATTGCAAGGGAAATTTTGGTCAGAATATCTCCTTCAATAATTGGTAGAACAAGTTGACAGAAAATCAGTAAGAACATAGTAAACTAAATAACACTATCATCAACCAATTTAACCTAGTTGATAATTTTAGAATAGTGTGTTAGTCAGGTTTCCATCATTAGGACAAACACCCATAATACACAACTTAAAGGAGGAAAGGTTTATTTTGACTCAGGGTTTCAGAGGTTTCACGCAGTGGTAATTTGGCCACCTTGCTTTGAGCCTATGGCAGCATAGTACGTTATGGTGGGAATGCAAGGCAGAGGAGGCTGCTCACCACCTTTCCAGGAAGCATAAATAGAGAGACAGAGACAGGGGAAAAAAAGAGTCCCAATATCCCATTCAAGGACAAGCCTGCAGGGACATAGCTTTTTCCCACTAATCCCCACATCCTAAGGGTTCCTACCACCTCTCAATAGCACCACAGGCTGGCAACTAAACCTTTAACATGAAACTTTGGGGGACCATTAAACACCTAAACCATAACAAATAGTCTGCCCAACAGTAGCAAGTTAAGCTTTCTCTCCAAGTACAGTATATTTATTCTGAGTAATAAAATGTTTCAAAAAATGTTAAAGGATTTAACTCATACATAGTTTGTTCTCTAATGATCTCGACATTAACAATCAATAGCAGAAAGATACCTGAAAAAAATCACCAAATACTCGGAAACCAAGTTAATATACTCCTAAATAACACACAGGTCAAAGAATAAATCAAAAGGGAAACTAAGATGTCTTATGAAGGGACTAAACCTATAAACACAGTATACCAAAAATTGGAGAACACAATTAAAGCTACCACATTAGGCAGCCATTGCACTCCTGAGTATTTACTGAAAGAACTTAAGTCTGCATCTGTATAAACATTTGCAGACACTGTATGACTCCATATATGTAAAATTCCAAAATATTAAAGCTGACCTATAACAACAAGCAGATCCGTTGCTACCTAGGGAGGGACAGTGCTAGGTAGAACAGAAAAAAAGGGCACAAAGATCCGAATCAAACCTCTGGGGGGAGCAGATACGGTCATTGTCATGGCTGTGGTGATAATTTCAGGATATACTTTGGCGCATGGGTATTTATATAATTGATTTTTGTCCAATTTTCATACTATCTCTTCCTATTCAAATCTAAGAAGCACATCTTCATGTTGTTTATTGTCAAATACACCATTCCCAGCTACTGTTATATCTCCTGCCACAAGAGAAAAGTAGCAACATTTTTATTACTCACAAGGCCATGGTCACTGATTTTAGAACCTGATTGTACCAAAGTGACCTAGGTATTTTTGCCTTCCAAGTTTACAAATACTGTTTATTTAATCCTGGTTACATCCCATAAACAATCACCTATCATTCCACCCTTGAGCACTGGCTTACATTGGTTGTTTTTGCTTTTGTTTTCTCAGTATCAGGAACTAAACTTAGGACCTCATGCATGCTAGGCAATACTTTACCACTAAGATATATTCCCAGTCCTCGATGGATTTCTTAGAAGTCATTATTGTGCTTCATTGATGGTGACCACAAAATGTAATTCTTAACCAAAATGCACAGGAAAATGTGAAGAAAATTCATTTTCTGATGATGTTAAATTTAGCAATTGGTATTTTATACTCTAAAAGTAGAACAACACATCTTCCAGAGACATCCTCTTTCAATTTCCTTAGGCATACGTATACTGGAATTTTTGTCAACACTGATGACACTCCTGGCCTGGAGACGTAACTCAGTGGTAGAACACTCGCCTAGCATGTGTGAGGCCTTGGATTAGATCCCTAGTACCATTTAAAAATCCTTTCCATACACCACCTTCAACAGGGAAGGAAGCAACAAAAGGCCATGGGTAGAGAGAAAAGTCATCTCATTTGCACAAGCAGTTTCCGTCTGTCATTTTGCAAGACTAAAAACCAACCTGGGAGCATGCAATGCTACCACATAGGTCAATATCAGGAAAAAAAAACAACCACTGCATTGCAGAACAATAGTTTTGAAAGTATTCAAGGAATATATGTGCAGCCAGCCCCAGAGACTATCAGACATTCATCATAGAACCTGCAACAGAAATAAAGCACTCACCTAGTGTCCAGTGATGAGGGGGTACACAGTATAAAGTACCCTTGCCACTACTCTAGCTGCTTTTGGGTAACACAGAACAGAGGCAGTTAGAACATGTAGAATAGCTAAATCCACACAGAGATCAGATGCAAGAATCAGTAGTGGGCTGTCAGTAATTCGGAACATTAAATTCATCATGTTTCTAATATAAGTAAGAGTCACGCAATTCTAGTGACCCAATTCCATACAATTCCATAAAACAAGGACTACAGTAGCCACGTTCCAGGTCACTCTCTTGGAACTTGAATCTAACTAGCAGGTTCAGGGTGACCACTATAGGCATAAGATGATCCTGCACCCCCACTGAGGCAAGATGGTCTTCCAAGCATCTGGTTGACCCCACATACTTGACAGAAGGTATGCAAATACTCACAGAAGGTAGAAAGAGGGACTTTGGCCACTATGTGCCCCAGTGGTGTGCTACACACACTATCAACATAACTGCCAACTCTGATCCAGACTCTAAATGGATAAAATAAAAAAAAAAAAACCCTCAAGGTAAGCATTTCCAGCAAGTGGAACACACATGGAACCAGATTCCTCAGAATTGGGGTTTTCTGTAAGCACTGCCTGGTTATAGCCACCAAAGAAGGACACAGATAATTTTAAGGAAGGCACTCTGAAGCACAAAACCTAGGCAAGGGCCCTACTTACTGGGGAAGCATGGGGAAGGAGACTCCCTACCTGCATCAGTGAGGTTGAAACACAGAAGCATCACTAACTAACCCACAGTGAGGATGTAATTTGATAGAGAAAATAGGTGTTATTGTTTTAAGCCACTGATATTCAGTATTATTTTTTACCACAATAACCAAGTTCACCCTGAGTCACAGGTGACAGTCATATATCAGCAAAAACCTGACAGTATAAAAGGAAGCAAGGTAATTCAATGGGAAGATGTGTTGAGGGGTGACAGCATCACTATACTATCTGATATTACCAATTTTTAAGCATTTTTAAATTAGCAATGTTTTGGTGAATCTAGCCCAGTTTCTTTTCTGCATTTTACTTGACAGGACCATGAGATGACAGAATTCTTTGGTTAGAACATTATTATCACCTTTGTTATATTTTACTTTGTTCTGGCCTGAAAACCAGACATTGCAAATGCACTTTGTAGCAGAAAATTGACACATCCTCCTGCCCATGCTCCTGTGAATAATGTCCAGTTAAATGGATTTCTCGTGGAGGACAGAGAGCTCCTCCTGAGATGATTCCCCCATATTCCCACCCTCTAGTCTCCTAGGTGTTCTTCCTACACCCTCTCCACCCCTGTCCCCTACTCTATATCTCCAAGTATCCTAGGGAGTCATCTCCCTGTTGCATTGAGAATCACACAATTTGAAGTTATTATTAGCTTAGCCATCTAACATACTGCTTCCTGATGTATCCTAGCTTCCACAGATGAGAGAAACCATTTGGCCCTTGAGTCTCTGAGATTGGGATACTTCACTTAGCATAATTCTTTCCATCTCCATCTATTTGATCTCAAAAGCCTTAATAGTGTCTTCTCTAGTGGCCTAGTATTCCATTGTATACATTTATCAAAGCTTTTGTATCCACTCGTCGAGTGAGGGGCTTCTGGGTTGGTTCCATAATCTAGCTATAGTAAATTGAGCTGCTATAAACACTGAGGAAGCCACATCACTATAACATGCTGATTCTAACTCTTTTGGGAAAATACCCAGAAGTGGGATAGCTGGGTCATAAGGTGGTTCCATCCTTAATTTTTTGAGGATTCTCCACACTGCTTTCCATAGTGGCTGAACCAGTTTGCAGTCCCACCAGCAGAGTGATAGTGTTCCTCTTTTCCCACAGCCCCTCCAGCATCTGTGGTTGTTTTAATTTTTCATTTTTGCCACTCTAACAGGTGTGAGATGGCATCTCATTGAAGTTTTGATTTGCATTTCCCTTATAGCTAATGATGTAGAGCATTTTCTCATATATTTATGGGCTTTCTGGACTTCTTCTGGTGAGAAATTTCTTTTTAGATCCATAGCCCATTTATTGATTGGGTTATTTGTGATTTGGTGTTTAGTTTCTTTAGTTCTTTATATATTCTGGATATTAGCCCTCTGTCCGAGGTGTAGCAGGCAAAGGTTTTCTCCCATTCTGTAGGTTATCTCTTGATGTTCTTGATCAGATCTTTAGCTGTGCAAAAACTTTTTAGTTTAATTGCATTCCATTCGTTTATTCCTGACCTTCCTGCATGAGCCATTGGAGTTTTGTTAAGGAAGTAGCTGCCAACTCCTATTTCCTGTAGTGTTGAACCTACTTCTTTTTCTAGTAAGTCTAAAGTAGTTGGCTTAATATCCAGGTCTTAGACCCATTTTGATTTAATTTTTGTGCAGAGAGAAAGATAAGAATCCAGCTTCAGTTGTCTATACATGGCTGTCCAATTTGACCAACACCATTTGTTGAACAGACTTTCTTCCACACTATACTTTTGCCCCCTTTGTCAAATATCAAATAGTTAAAGATATGGGGGTTTGTCTCAGGACCTTCTATTCTGTTCCACTGGTCTTCGGTTCTGTTTTGATACCAATACCATGCTGTTTTTGCTACTACTGCTCTGTAGTATAATTTCAGGTCAGGGATTGAGATACCCCCTCCTTTTTCCTTCCTGTAATGTTTTGGCTAGTCTAGGTCTCCTGTTATTCCATATGAACTTGAAAATTGCTTTTTCTATATCTGTGAAGAATGCCATAGGTATCTTGATGGGGATTGCATTAAATCTGTATAGGGCTTCGGGTAGAATGGCCATCTTTATTATATTGATTCTGTGTAACCATGAGCATGAAATGTTTTTCCATCTACTGAGGTCTTCTGTAATTTCTTTTTTTAGTGTTTGATAGTTTTCTTTTAGAGGTCCTTAATATCCTTTGTAAGGTTAATGCCCAAGTATTTCATTTTTTTGGAGGAGTTAGTGAATGGGAGAAATTTCCTGATTTCTTCTTCTGTGGATTTGTTGCTGTAGTAAAGGAAAGCTAGTGACTTACTGGAGTTGATCTTGTAGCCAGCTACTTTGCTAAAATTGCCTATAAGCTCTAGGAGTTTTCTGGCCGATGTTATTGGGTCTTCTAGGTATAGAATCATGTCATCAGCAAATAGAGATAACTTAACTTCCTCTTTTTCTACACAAATACTTTCGATTTCCTTGTCTTGCCTGATAGCTCTGGCAAGAGTTTCAAGGACTATACTGAACAAGAGTGGGGAAAGCGAACAGCCTTGTCTAGTACCTGAATTCAGTGAAATGCTTTTAGTTTTTCTCCATTGAGGATAATGTTGGCTATGGGTCTGTCGTAAATTGATCTGACATAGTTAAAGTGTCTTCCCTTGATCCCTATCTTTTTCAAAGTTTTGAGCATAAAGGGGTGTTGAATTTTATCAAATGCCTTCTCTGCATCAATTGAGATGATTATATGATTTTCATTTTTAATTCTGTTTATGTGGTGAATTACATTTATTGATTTGCATATGTTGGACCAGCCTTGTTTTCCTAGAATAAGTCCACTTGATCATAATTAATTATCTTTTTAATGTGCTTTTGTATTCGATTAGCTAAACTTTTATTAAGGATTTTTGCACCAATGTTCATCAGGGAAATTGGTCTGTAGTTTTCTTTCCTTGATGTGTCTTTGTTGGCCTTCGGAATCAGTGTAATATTTGCTTCATAAAAAGTGTTTAGGAGTGATCCCACTTTATCAATTTCCTGGAATAACTTGTAGAGGATCAGTGTTAGTTCTTCTGTGAAGGCTTGGTAGAATTCTGCTGTGCACTCATCCAGACCTGGGCTTTTCTTTTATGGGAGAGCTTTGATTGCTGCTTCAATTTCACTTGCTGTGATAGGTTGGTTTAGATTTTCAATGTCCTCCTGTGTTAAAGAGGGGATGTCGTGTGTATCCAAGAACTTGTCTATGACCTCCAGGTTATCAAACTTGGCAGAGTATAAATTTTCAAAATAGGTTCTGATAATCTTCTGGATCTTGGATGAGTCTGTGGTGATATCCCCATTTTCGTCTTTGATTTTGTTGATTTGTTTCATTTCATTCTTCCTTTTGGTGAGGTTGGCAAGGGGTCTGTTGATCTTGTTTATTTTTTCAAAGAACCAACTCTTAGTTTTGTTAATAGTTTGTATAGCTTTTTTGTTCTCAATTTTGTTGATTTCAGCTCTGATTTTGGTAATTTCCTGTCTTCTGTTAGCTTTGGGGTTGGACTGTTCCTCCTTTTGTAGTCATTTGAGTTGAAGCATAAGGCTATTTATCTAGGTTCTTTCTAGATTTTTGATGTATGCTCTCAGTGCTATAAATTTACCTCTTAAGAATGCCTTAATACTGTCCCAGAGGTTTTGGTATGTTGTTTCCTTATTCTCATTCAATTCCAAGAACTTCTTAATTTCTGCTCTCATTTCCTCTTTTACCCATCCTTCGTTTAAGAGGGAATTATTCAAATACCAAGTGTTTGAGTAGTTTCTGTTGTTTCTTTTGTTGTTTATGGCTAAGATCATAGCACATGATCTTGCAGAATACATGGGATTATATCCACTTTTTTATATTTGTTAAAATTATCTCGGTGAACCAGGATGTGGTCTATTTTAGAGAGGGATCCATGAGCCGCTAAGAAGGTAAATTCAGCTGTCTTAGGATGGAATACTCTGTAGATGTCTGTTAAGCCCCATTGATTAATAAAGTTGTTCAGATTGGAGATGTCTTTGTTGATTTTTTGTTTTGATGATCTGTCTAGAGTTGATAGTGGTGTGTTGAAATCCTCCAGAATTATTGTGTTGAGATCAATGAGGGGATTAATATCCTTAAGTATCTTTTCCATATATTTGTGGGGGTTGTTTTTGGGGGCATAAATGTTAATTATCATTATAACTTCTTGATGGACTGTCCCTTTTAGTATGATAAAGCGACCCTCTTTGTCCTTTCTGACTAGTTTTACTTGGAAATTGATTTTATCAGAAATTAGTATCATCATGCCAGCTTGCTTTTTTGGGCCAAGGCCTGGTAGACATTTTGCCATCCTTTCACTTTCACCCTGTGTCTATTTTTGTGTGTCAAATGTGTCTCTTGCAGGCAACATATTGTTGGATTTTGTTTTTTGATCCAGTGGGCCAGTCTGTGTCTTTTAATTGGGGCATTGAGACCATTCACATTCAAATTTAGAATAGATATGGGAGGCTGAGTCTCTTACTTTGTATCAATTACAGAGTTTTGAGTCATCTTGGAAGTCAATTTGTGTATAATATGATTATTGCCTCACCCTTGTTTAAGGATTTAGGATACCATTGGTATTTTCTTCTGAATGGAGAACATCCTTGAGAATATTCTGTAGTGCAGGATTCGTGTGCATGTATCGTGCTAGCTTGAGTTTATCGTTGAAGTATTTGATTTCCCCATCACATTTGAAGCCGAGTTTTGCAGGGTATATTATCTTTGGGTGAAAGTTATTATTTTTTAAGACTTGAAAGATATTGTTCCAAGCTCTTCTGGCCTTCATTGTTTGCTCTAAAAAATCCATAGTGATCCGAATTGGTTTGCCTCTGAATGTGATTTGGGGCTTTTCTCTAGCAGCTTTTAGA
>PVKS010048140.1:0-12527 GCA_004027875.1 Aplodontia rufa | reverse complement strand
AACCAATCCAGATGCCTATGAACAAATAAATGGGGTATATATACACAATGGTGCTTTACTCAGTCAAAAAGAAAAGTGAAATCACAAAATTTCCTGGTAAATAGAACTGGAGAATATCATTGCTAAGTCGAATAAGTCAACTCAGAAAATCCAGGGTTGAATGTTTCCTCTCATATATGGAAGCTAGAGTAAAATAAGGGGAAAAAAGCAGGGGGAGCCAGATATACAAAGATACAGGGAAGATCAGTGTAGATTAAGAGGGAGGGGAAAGAGATGGGACAAGGAGGAAATGCAAAATCAATTTAAACCACATTATGTGTATAAATAACACAGGGAATTCCAACTTTATGTATATGTAGAAAACACTGATCAAAAATAAATGTGTGCGGCTGGAGCAGTGGCTCAGTGGTTGGAACGCTTGCCTGGCATGTGCGAGGACTTGGTTGGGTTCCGAAATCAAATGGATGGAGATGGACAGAATTATGCTTAGTGAAGTCTCCCAAGCTCTGAGACTCAAGGGCCAAATGGTTTCTCTCATCTGTTGATACTAGAATTTACAGGGAAGCAGTAGGACAGATGGCTGACCTAACAAAGCCTCAAACTGAATGACTTTCAGTGTAACAGGGGGATAGCTCCCTAGGACACTTGGAGGTGTAGGGAAGGGGATGGGGAGGGGGGGAGGGTATATGAAGAACTCATAGGAGTCTGGTGATTGGGAAGATGGGGGAACCATCCCAGAAGCCGATGTCATTCCTCCACGAGCTACCCATTTAACACATGAGTTCTTCTGGGGAAAACTGCAACAGGTGAAACCCATGGTGGTTTATCTATGCTTTGGCATGACCCCTGGATAACAAAGTTTATATACATTGATTGCTACTGTTTTGATAATGCTTCCCCCTCAACTGTATCCTGTATCTCTACATACTTCTAAAAAAAAAAAAAAACTCCAGCACCATATATACACATCAAAGTGTTGGAGAAACAAAGGCCAGATGAAAAAATAAATAAAACTGATTCTCTCTTTCTCATTCTCTCTTTAGTAATAAAAAAAAATGTGCGAATGGAAGGTAAGCAGAGGAAGGAGAATGGGTGAGGGAGAAGTGGAAATAAAAGGGGGTGAACAAAGACTGAAACAGATTACATCAAAGTCCATGCATGTATGGTTTTGTCAACATGAACCCAACTACTATGTATAACTATAATGCTCTAATAAAATTTTTTCTTCTTCCTGTTTTTCTGTTTTGAATTCCCCTTTCATGTTTGAGGGCTCCCTATGATGTCTAGTATTCCATGGTTATCCGATTGTTATTAAGAATGTAAGAGTAGGGGCTGAAGTAGTGAGTCAGTTATGGCACTTGCCTGGCATGTGCAAAGACACAGGTTTGAACCCCAGCACCAGTACACAGTGAAGTGTCAGAGCAATGCAAGCCACATGAAAAACTAAATAAAATTGACTCTTTTTCTCACTGTCCCTCTGTTAAAAAAAAAAAAAAGAATAAAAGACTAAAAGGATGAATACGAATGGAGTTTATCATTTATGAGCTTTCACAATGGGGATTAGTTAGAAAATCTGAAATGTCATTGTCAGTAGGGTCCCCTGCATCCTCTCTATGACTATTGTAACTCTGCTGAGAAAGATTCTCCAATATCTTGCCTGGTACAAGAAAGCCTGTCTGCATTAAAGAAAGCAATATACAGCAAGGTGGCTAGGGGTCTCAGCAACCAAAAGGTACATGATCACTTCATTCATTTGTTTTTGGCACAGTTCCTTTAACTTGTAACAGGCCTATTATCAATTAGTCCAGATACTTTGTATTGTCTTCAAAAGGAGCAACTAGACCTCTTATATTACTCTTAGGAATATAACCCAATAAACATTTTGGAAAAATGTTTGGCGGCACATGCTAAAACTATATAAATTTTTAACCTATTCTCCCTTCCCCAATATATACCAAATAGAAATGAGAGTTTTAGACCTCCAAAAGACATGCACAAGAATGTCACAATGACTTTCATAAAATAGTTAAAAGATGGAAACAACTCAAAATAACTGTATTTAAAAAAATGTTATACTTACATAATAATCACTACACTACAGTGGGAAAAAAGAGACTGATATAGCCAACAAGTCTCAAAGACATAAAAGAACACACATTCACATACATACCATGTGGATCCATTTATAAAAATTAAAAACAAAGATATAATTAATCTATGTTTAGAGAGGTTGAAACAATGGTTGTCTCAGGGGGTGGAAGCAATGACTGAAAAGGAAAATAAGAGAACTTTCAGAAGTGATGAAGATGTTCTGCCTTGGTGCAGATGATGGTTACATAGTTGTATACATACATAAAAATTCACTTAGGACCATGTACTTCACTGCATCAAGTTATACACAACTTGAATCTTTTTGTAAAAAGTCAAATATGTGCATATTTGGGTAAAAACAAAGTTTAAAATCCCCTATTATTTTCATTAAGAAAAAATTGAGTATTTTCCAATAACTGGAATAATAATCATTAGATCAGTAATACCCTGAAGTATTTTTTATCAGAATTTAAATATGTATTAAGATCAGAATTTAAATATGTATTAAGTGCAATGAGTAGCACCTTACTAAATGTTAATACTTGGTTTAAAAACAACCAGCACTGGGGCTGGAGCAGGCACTCTGTGGTTACGGCGCCTGCCCTGCATGCACGAATACGTGAGTTCAAACCCCAGCACCAGGCACACAATGAAGTCTCGGAGCAACGAAGGCCATGTGAAAAACTAAATAAAAATTGTTTCTCTCTTTCTCTGTCTCTTACTATCCCTCTCTCTTTAAAACAAAACAAAACAAAACAAAACAAAACAAAACAAAACAACAACAACAAAAAAAACCCCAGCACTAAAAGTGCAATTGACTGGAAATTCAGAACATGTTTTTCATTCAAATACTAATAAGACCACAGTAGGTACTTACCCTTCTAACCTAACATCTGGTAAAGATCTGTTGAGTGCAATCATCTCACTTGCCATTAAATTAAACTGATTGATTTTAAACATCTCTTTCATCTTGTCTTGATCCTCTTTAGGAATGACGACTGGTTTTCCCATTTCTCCAGGACCTTCATGAGGCTTTTGTACAGGCTCTAGAACTAAGAATAAAGAGGAAACTTAACTAACATCAATTTCATAGCAATTAATCTGTTTCTGTTTAATAACATTTAGTTAAAATTGTGCCCTGGAAAACTGGAACCATTTCTGGGTCCATGCTCTCCCAGTCTGTTAATGCCTCCAAGGCGGTGGACTATCCTCCACTTTCATGCTCGGATGATCTTACTCAAGACCCCTCCCCTTGTTATTCTCATTTGATGGTGCATAGCTTTGCATTCCCATTTCAAATATTTTTACCACAGTAACTTTTCTAAAACACAGTCTGCACTGGTATTTTCATAGTCTCCTAACATTCAACCTCTTTAACAAAGAATTTAACTTAACTTTCTAGACCCATTTAGTGCTCTTCCAAGACCCCTCAAGTATTCCATCCTTCAGCTCAGTGCTGACCACTTTCCTTCAAATATGCTTCATGCTCTCTTTCTTCCATGCTTTTGTTCAGATACCCTTCCTTGACATCCCCTTCCCACTCTTTTTCTCTGCCATATGAAACCTCAATTTGTCATTCCAGGCCCAACCAAAATGGCTTTTCTTGCTTGCAGCTTTTTGAAACTTTCTAAGGAAGTCCTTTAGTACTCTTGATTATCACGTTATTTCATTAGGACTCTTATGTCTCTAATCAATTGCTATCACTAACTATAATGACTGTTAAACCTGTTATGCAGTACCACCCACTAGATCACAATCTTTTTTTGGTTGGGGTTTGATTCATTCATGCATTTTCTATGGAGTTCAGCATGGTGCCTTATAGGGGCTTTGTTAACTATATGCTGAAGTAACATGCAAGTAAAAATGCTAATCAAAATAAGTCAAAATGAGAATTCTACACTTGATAATGACAGACGTTATAATGAGGTTTATGCATGGTGGGGCATCAGGAACAATAATTCTAATCAAAAGTAATATTATAGCATTACGTGTCTTTATTACAAGAAATGTAATATGCTAGATTAGCACTTACCATTATTCCTTGTTATATGCTTTTAAGATGTCAGTGAGTGTTCCAAGATAAACAGGTTGTGAGATATTAACCTTAGAAAAAGGTCTGTCTCATGTAAAAGGGAGAGACAGAGAATGTGGGAAGGCTAAGAATGGAATAAAAAAACGCTCTGCACTCTACCTGTTTATACTTAAAGCTAAGTTTTATTTTCCTCTATTGTTTTTTGTGTTTGTGGTGTGTGTGTGGTACTGGGGATTGAACCCAGGGGTGCTTCATCACTCAACTCCAACCCTTTATATTTTTTGAGACAGTCTCACAAAGTTGCTGAGGCTGGCCTTGAACTTGCGATCCTCCTACAGGGATCCTCTCCCAAGCTGCAGGGATTTCAGGTGTGCACCACCATGCTGGGCTTCTCTAGTGTATATTTTAGCCATTCTCAAAATGTCTACCAATTAGATATGATTTTTTTTTTAAATGGCAGCATCAAAGGGAATAGAAGAGCCATCTCTTCAGTCAGACTTCATCTGTCCAATAACAGCACTAGGTGGTCAAGCTGTTCTGCAGGATGACTTTCAGATAGAGGTACAATACAAGAGATGCAGAATATAAAATTGTTCAGTGTGTTCTCAACAACTCTCTCAGAATATGGAAATCTATTTCATAGAATTGTTAAGAAAAAAATTATGTACACTGGGCATGGTGGCACACACCTATAATCCCTGGGGCTCAGAAGGCTGAGGCAGGAGGATCACAAGTTCAAAGCAGCATCAGCAACTTAGTGAAGCCCTAAGGAAATGTCTCAAAGTAAAAAAAAAAAGAAAAGAAAAAAAAAGAAAAAGAAAAAAAAAAAGGGCTGGGGATGTGGCTTAGTGGTTAAGCACCCCCTAGGTTCAATCCCCAGCATCACAAAAAAAGAAAAAAAATGATGTATAATAATTTACCTGTTTTTAGAATAAACTGATTTTAGGAGGAATATTAAAGTATTAGAAACAGGGTTGGAGCAGTTGCTCAGCAGTTACATGCCCGCCTGGCATGCACAAGGACACGAGTTTGAACCCCAGCACCATGTACACAACAAGGTGTTAGAGCAAGAGAGAGGGACAGTGAGAGAAAGAATGAATTTGAGTTTTTCATGCGGCTTTCATTGCTCCGAGAATTTGTTGTGTACATGGTGCTGGGGTTTGAACTTGTGTACTCAACGGTGTGCCAAGCAAGCACCATAACCACTAAGCTAACACTCCCATCCATGTCCCTCTCTCTTTTAAAAAAAATATTAGAAATAATTTTTTAAATTGTAGGAAACTCAAGTAATACAGTTTTTAAAAACAAATCTATCTACCAAGAAGTAAGCTCTTTAAATATAAGGGTTGGCAGAATTTTTAAAAAATTCTCAACAAGTATAACAAAAACTGTAACACTAGTACAGAAAGACATGTAATGTGTCATGTAAGCTTTCAAAACTTTTAAGAATCATCAGTTATAGAACTTTTTTTTTAAGAGAAAGAGAGAGATGAGGGACGGAGGGAGACAATCAACTTTATTTATGCTTTCATCCCAGTTTCATTTCTCTGACACTTCATTATGTATGTGGTGCTGGGGTTTGAACCTGGGTCCTTGCTCATGCCAGGTAAGCATCATAAATGCTGAGCCAATACTCCAGACCCAAGCATAAAACTCTTTAGAGAGAGAGAGAGAGAGAGAATCAATTTTTATTTAGTTCTTCATGTGGCTTTCATTACTCTGACACTCTGTTGCGTATGTGGTGCTCGCAACCTCACACACGCCAGGCAAGTGCCATAACCACAGTGCTGTAACCATGGAGCCACCACCACTCCAGCCCCCAATCACAAAACTCTTAAGGGTCATTTCTACTTATCTCTGAAAGTAAAGAGCAATCAACAGATGTTGGGATTGGAATATTCACACATCAGTAGGAAGCAGCAGAGGTGACAATGATCTTTTATGGGTCGTACACATCATCAAGAGTAGGTGGGAGAAATCTAGTGGCCCTGATTATAAATATTCTTCTGTTAACTTTGTTCTACTTTGGTATAAGATGATTTTTTTTTTTAAAAGAGAGAGAGAGGGACCAAGTTGGGGTAGGGGAGAAAAGCAATTTTATTTAGTTTTTCATATGGCCTTTGTTGCTCCAATACATCATTGTTTATGTGGTGCTGGGGTCTGAACCTGTGTCCTCACGCATGCCAGGTAAGCACTGTAACCACTAAGCAACCAATCTAGCCCATAAGATGACAAGATGTCCTTTTTTTTTTTTTAAAGAAAGAGAGATAGTGAGAGAGAGGGAAAGACAGAAACAATTTTTTTATTTTAGTTTTTCATGTGACTTTCATTGCTCTGACACATTGTTGTGTGTGGTGCTGGGGTTTGAACTCACGTACTCGCTCATGCCAGCCAAGTGCTGTAACCGCTGAGCCATTGCTCTAGCACCCATAAGAAGATATTTTAAAGAAAAATTAAAAATAGAAATTTTCATGCAGCACAGTTTTAAAACTATGAATATTATGTTACACAGACATCATCTATAACGTGTTTTTGTGAAGATTCTGAATTTGATCAAGCCTCTGGACTGAACTACCAATTCACAGGAAATATAGGAGACAGAAGGTCATGATAAACAACATTAAAAGGGATGCAAACCCTGGCTGTAGGAAACTGGAAAAAAGAAACAATACAATTTCTTCTTTTTCAACAATAAAGGGAGGTTGAGAGACGAAGAGAAAGAAGTATTTGAACCACAAGACCAGCCATGAATTGACAACTCTTGAAGCTAGATGATAGAAGTCTAATTTTCTATTCTCTCTTTTGTTTGTTTCAAATTTCCATCATGGGGTGCATAAAGGAGAATTCAAGAAATTATTATTGTAAGTATTATACAGGATAAGCTTGATGACTTAGAGCATAAATATATATAATTTAGAAACTTAAAATCCTGCCCCATCATTGTTGACTTTGAGATCTTTAAGAATCAATCAAGAATGTATAACACATACAGTCCTGCTGCTACAATATTTTATATTTTAAAAGTTTGATTATCTGGAACTTACTATAATTTAATTTCTGGCACAGGGCCCATAACTGATTTACTAGTACATATTAGATTTCAGTGCTACATTCAAAATTACCATTAATCAAAAGTTATATGACTATTGCATGACACAGAATCTAACATAATGCTCTAATAAAGAAACAGTAATGTCCTGAAGAATTACATGGATTATTAAATTTCCTTGACAGAGAGGCCTGGATAAAATGCATGTAGCTGATGAATATACTTTAACTATTAATCTATTATAGTATTAGAAAGCAACCAACAAAAAAGATGCTATTAACTTTCCATGTATTTATCTATCTTTTTTGTAAATTAAAAGTGAGTTTGGGGCTGGAGCGGTGGCTCAGCGGTTACGGCATTTGCCTGGCATGTGCGAGTGCTCATGTTCAGGCTCCAGCACCACGTATACAACCAAGTCTCAGAACAATGAAAGCCACATTAAAAAAAAAAAATTGATTCTCTCTTTCTCTCTCTCCCCCTCACTGTCCCTCTCTCAAACAAACAAACAAACAAACAAAAAGAGTGAGTTTGGAGGCTGAGAGTGCAGTTCAGAGCTAAAGCTCATGTTTAGTATTTATCAGGCCTTGGGTTGGAGCCCCAGGACCAAAACAAACACACCCACAAAAGAATTTAGGGCAACTTCTGTTTGAAATTAACTCAAAGGGGCTCAGATGTCACTTCAACAACTGAAAAAAAAAATACTTGGAATAAAATGTTATATGTAGATCATTTCTAAGAATCAAATCAACTTTGACAGGGGAATTACAAAGGTGTTTGGTAGAGTTTGGATAGTGGTTCCCCAAAAGCCCAGGTGTTAAAATGCTGGTCCCTAGGTTGTGGCACTATTAGGATGTAGTAGAATCTTTAAGAGCTGGGGCCTAGTTGAAAGTCTTCTTTCTGGTCATATGGGGGCACGACCTTTAAGGGGATGTTGGCACCCAATGCTTCCTACTTTCTTCTTTTTGTTTCCCTGTCACCATGAGGCAAGTAGCTTACTCTGCCATGTGCTCCTGTCATGCCATACTGCCTTGCCAGGGGTCCCAAAGCAACAGGTAATTCATCGCAGGTATTTTGGTCACCATGAGGAAAACTTAACACAGTGTTGTTCCAGAAAGTATTATGTGAACACAAAAATAAATTAGTATGTACTTCAGTTAAATAAGATACTTAGAGAAGTATCATGTTTTAGTAAACTTAATTACCAACGAAATTACTGATCCACTCTGAAAGTAAAACTAACATATACAAATTATAGTAGATACATTGAGTGTACTTTAACCAATCTTTCAAATTTCTAATTTGTAGTTTTTTCATGGAAGTAGAATAAAAAAGTATAAAATTACAACTGTCTTTTAAGGGAAAAAATTACTAATAAAAGGCAAAAATTGTTTCTTCTAAATAACTTTTCATCTTATTAAAATTATCATCTTTATTGTCTTTATGTGATATATTTCACCAATTTCAAAATATTTTCCTCACATTTTAACATCTCTGAAATTGGAAAGTGGCTTACAAGAACTGGAATATTTTTGCTTTCATAGTGGCATATAAAATAGGTGTTCTATAAACTAAGATATTTAAGATGTAATGAAATATAGTAAATTACTGGATATTTATAAATATTAAAGTATATTTATAAACATCAAAGTATCATCTATAAATGTGTTCCTAACATAGATGCTTCAATATTCTTGCCAATTTCAACCTTTGTTCCAATCTCAAATTCCATTTATAAAACTCTAAATGACTTCTAAATAATTCTTTTTTTTTTTTTAAGAGAGAAGGACAGTGTGAGAGACATACAGAGACAGAATCAATTTTTATTGAGTTTTTCACATGTCTTTTGTTGCTCTGACATTTAGTTGTGTACATGGGTGCTGGGGTTTGAACCCAGGTACCAAGCCACTGCTCCAGCCCCAACTTTTAAATAATTCTAACACAGTTTTGGGAAGCTTTGAATGGTAATATTTTCATTTTTTAATCATTAGAATTTTTTTCTGTAAATAATGTCCTCAAGGTTTCCTAATACTTGACAGTTAGAATAGTTCTAACAAAACATGAAAACTGAACCATCAATATTTCAAAGATCTGAATATCAAGTACAGTGGTAGTATAAAGGATCAATTCATACTTAAAATTCTATCTGTAAAAATGCTGAACACTTCACAATTTCCAATTCATAAACTGAACGAATGAGCTAATTCTGGAAAGCAAAATTCCCAGTTGGTATAGGCCATATCCCATTCTAACCTTGGTATTTAGATGGAGCCCCATCTAACTCTCTAGCAACAGAATTTTGCTATTTTTAGATAGTCTGGAGCATAAAACAAGTACAAAACTGAGAAAACTACTTGTGAAAACAAAACAAACTCCTATGGAATCACTAAGGAGTGGTGCTCTATTTCTTGTTATTTCAAGTAACAAGTAAAGTTAAGGATCCTAGAAAACTTAAATATATCAATGACAATCTCCCAGGGGGTCTTCCCCATAATCATAAGGATAAAACAAATAAGTAATTCTACTTAATTTAGGAAACTTTTATTTACATCATAAAGAAATTGAGATAAATTTCACCTAAATAGCTCTGAGTCAAATGTTAAGAAATAAGTTATGATATTGAATCAATTACTTTGGAGTCCTATCAGCTCATTGCTTTTTGTCTATTTTGTTTTGCTTTCTGGTTTTCAAACACCATAGAAAATAAAGATCCTGTGAGCTGGTGCAGTGGCTCAGCAGTTATGGTGCTTGCCTGGCATGCACAAGGATGTGGGTTCAAACCCCAGCACCACACACACAACAAAGTGTCTGAGCAACAAAAATCTAAATAAAATGAATAAAATAGATGAAAAACTAAATAAAATTGATTCTCTCTCACTCACTTCCTGTCCCTCTCTCTTAAAAAAAAAGAAAGATAGATCCTGAAGGCTCTATACATGTTATCAAGAGAGACATCTAGATCATACAATGTATATGCTAATTCCACCATTAAATTTCATATCCTTGATACCATCAAACATCCTCCCTCCCCTAAAATGCTTTGGTAAAAGATTTCTTCAGAGATACCAAAAGAATCTGTCACCAATGGGACCTAAATAATCAATGACAGGGCTCTAACATAACTTTAGACTATGTAACAACCACCGCATCGAAACTTCACTTCAGGGCAGCGTTTTCAACTGTATCTCTTCGCCTACTCACTTCTCTTCCTTTCCCTTCAACTTCTTTCTGTGGTTTTGTAGTCTGAAACCAGCTGCTCCAAAGCCCCGTGGGAAACATCACTGCTCAAGGCCTTCAAGGCTATTACTTGCCTTGTGGCTGAAGGCTCATCAGCCCTCTTCTCTTTCCACTGCTGATTTCCTTCTCAGGCCACCTCATTGAACACCAGACACCCTCAGATTATTGCAACGCTTCTTCATCCTGCCCCATCTACAGGTTTGACTCAAATCCAGCTGTCTTCCAGGGCCCACTTAACCCCACAACCTTTTCTGGGAGAACTGTTCATATGCCTTCCCCCCCATACACACATTTTTTATTGGTACATTATAGTTGTATCATTTTCCTTTTCTCTAGAGGCAATGATACTATCTCCTAGCTCCACACTGTTATTTCCAGACCATTTCTCCTTTACTTTGTAGTTCTGTACTTTGTATAAAACCTACTACTGTTCTTTGAGGTTCATGCCACTAGTGGTTTTCAAAACTGTTATTTACCTTGCGTTACTCCTTAAGAATAATCCTTTTCTTATGGTTTTGATACCACACTGTCTCATGAGAATTTGCTCTTTCAAGCATTCCTTTTCTCCCCCCTATATTTAAAACCTCTCCCTTAACTTTTATATATATATATATATGTATGTATATGTATATATATGTATTATGCATGTATGCATACATACATACACACACAGAAAACCAAAGGCTCCATTCCTTCCTTTTGTTTTACCTCCCCTTTATATCAAAACTTCCTAGGAACAAGTTACACATCCCTATTACTTCACTGGTATATCAAATCCACTGGACTCTACACTTGCACTCTGAAATGCCAGGGTCACTAGAAACCCATTACCAAACATACCAGAAACACTTCCTCTTCATCTTAGGTAAAATCTGCACAAATATCATGCCAGAGTCACATCAAAGCTGACCGTCCTTTGGGAGTTCCACTTCTGACCAATTTGTCCAACCAAGGAGACCTTATTCCTAATATTCAATTCTTCCCAAGTAACATAAATTCTACCATTTAAATATTTAAATAGTCTCATATATGTACATTCCATCTCTACCTCTAGTGTCATTTCAGTGTAGGCCCTGGGGACTTTTCCAAATTTTCACCACAGTCTCCAACTGGTCTTTGCTACCTGTCACATTCTCTTCCACTCCAACAGCCAAAGTGTTCTTCTAAAAAGTACAGACTTGATTTAGAGTTAGATGACTTAAACTTCCTTGTTTATGATCCTTCAAGGGCATGCCACTACCTACAGGATAGAGTCTAAAATCCTCAGTGTGCCATAAGGATTCTGTGGTGTTCGTGATGTGACTTCTGCCACCTCGAAAGCTTCATCCATGTTCTTACCATACATTCTCCAATCTATCAACTTTCCCTTGCTTATCTTGCACATGCTTCTTTTCTTGGCTTAACTGGTCTTCAATTCCCACATCAAAAATGACAAATATATGCTCACCCTGATACACTACTGGAACACACTTCCTTGTTACACCTTTTCAGTCACCCCAAGGCCTTTTTTCCTTTCTGCTCTTGTGCACTTCTACTGTCATTTCTATTATATCATTATTTTAGAATTATTCTTTTTCTCCGTTAGAGTTTCCTGAAGGGAAGAATTCTGTCTCACTTTCATGGTTGTTGTTCAACCGTTTTATCACTAGCACCTAATACACCCCGCAATATACCAGAGCTTACTTTAAAAATATTCACCAAGTGAATCTTCACAAGCTATATATAGGTTCTATTCTTTCTCCCTGTTAAGCCTTTGAGTTTAAGATACAACACTATAAGCTCCCACTGTAAGGGGAAGAAGGATAAGAGTTACCCTGAGGGGAATTAAGGTAGAACAAGGGGAAAATTATTCCATTCTACTTGAGAAAACAATCCTTGAGTTTCTTACTGGTGAATGGTAATACTTGTCCTGTGCTTTAAAGGTGTATATATATATATATATATATATGTATATATATATATATATATATACATATATATATATATATATATATATATATCACATAGCTCCAACAACAGTGACGGAGGCAGTGTTTTATTACCCAGTAAAGTTACTGAACAGTGGAGTCATAAAGTAAATATTACACAAATTAATAAGCTGACTTTAAATAAAGCTGTATT
>PVKS010048139.1:0-12530 GCA_004027875.1 Aplodontia rufa | reverse complement strand
CTGAAAGATATATTTAGGTGTACAAAATAGGTGAATTTACCGGTAATATTGAGCTCAAGATCCAAAAAATGAAATGGCCATATTTATTCTAGTAAAGGAGCATGCACACATCTTTAGCACCAGAATTAGAGTTAGCCCAGGCTTTATGTGTTTCCTCCAGAAACTCTTTTACTTTAACCTCCGAGGAAGATAAGGTGTCCTTGACTAGGTGCCATAAAGAGAAAGCAGCAGTGGGAATAATATTGGGTCCTTTTTTCTTAGTACTTTTTGTAAACCTCTTTTTACATGTTTTTAGACCCGTTTTCAAAAACCAAGGAGAAGATTTTTGATTTCCAACAGATTCTAGCATAGACAAAGTAAATGCAGCTTGAACTCCATACGTCATAACTGCTTCCTTTAACAGCTTAACATCCTTGAAAGGAAATACCTGGTGAAATCTCTGGTTTTGCTGATCCTCAAGCATAGGATAAAACAAATTGTCTGGCCTCTGTCTCAGCCCAGCATCATCAATTAGGTCAGAACTTTGCATTACTGGACAGATATTAAATTGTTTATGTTTCTCATGGCTGGGAGGCAGTAATTCTAAGAAAGGATTACTAGAAAATAAAGGAGGTGGCGGGGGAGTAGGGGCAGATGGAAAAGAGGAATAATGTTTTAAATCCAATTTACACAACACAGCCTGAGATAACCCCTCTTCCTCATCTGATGCAGAATCATCATTCCTTTCACTTCGTCCCTTTTGTGAAACCTCCTCCAATGCCTGTTTAGCCTCCATAAGGGGCTCAACAATTTCTACCTTGGTGGATACCAGGAAACTGCTGATTAAGGACCAAATAGCCAAGGTTCCAACTGGGAGGGAGTTGGAAGCTTCAGCCCTCCTTAAGTCTTCCCCTAAATGTTCCCATTGGGGAACATTGAGCAATCCTTCCTCAATAAACCAACAGGCATGCTTCTCTATAGTTCTAACAAAATTCTGTGCCGTTGCCGTCTTTAAAGGAGTGCCATTTTTCTTTAACAGTTCCCTTAAAGAACGTTCCGTTCTCAAACGAGAAACTTCTGATCCCATACTGACTAAAACACAAGTTATAGGAAGAAAAGAGACGAAAATGACAAGAGAGACACAAAACATCAAAAATATTGCTCTAGAGCCCCGTCAATGCGGTTTTCCCCTGCTTATAGCAGTCCTCGCTTATAGCGAGCCCCATCAATGTGATTCCTTCCCCGTCAGAGTGGTATGGTCCTGCTTGTAGCAGCATGCAATGATCCCCGTCAAAAGTGGTATGTCCCTGCTCGTGGCAGTATGCAATTCCCTGCTCTTGGCAGTAAGCAACTTACCGACTTAAAGTCGTTCACTCAGCTGAGGTTTCAGTGTAAAAAGTCTCCCTGTACGGGCCACCAGATTTGTCGCGTTCAACTGGCGAAGCAACAAACGACCACCGTGGTTTCTTCAAGACGTCTCTCTTTATTAGCTCTTAGCTCTCTATTCTTCTAGTTTGTTCTAGTTCTCTCTATTAGCCAGTGCATGCAGTTTATATAGGCAAAAATTCCATAACTTTCTGCATACATCAAAAGTTACAAGCAAGTTACAATTTACCAGACCACCATCAATAACTCGAAGAGAATGAACAAAGAGAGATGGGCATCAACCATGAAGGAATGTGCACCTGGGTTCGGGCGATGGTCAGTCTACAAAAACAATATAATCAATCTTTTCTGGATAGACCTTTAATTAACCTTCCAGGAACTGACTTGCTATTGACCTTTAAATAAGCTTCAAGGAACTGACTTACTCAAAGTTAGTACTTTTATGTCAGGCCTGTTAACTCCCCACAAGGAAGAGCACATATCAACCTAAGACAGGGATTGAAGAAGTTGTACTTCAACACTTGATGATGGGTAAGAATGTAGCTCTATCCTGGCAACCTGAGACAGGCACGGTCTCATCTTAAACAAAAAGGGGGAAATGTGGCGGGCGGCACCCAGGGGCCCACGCCACACAGGCAGCTTTAAGATGGAGGCTTGCGGCTGGCAGCTGGCCAAGCCTGGTCAGCTGATCTTGCGCTGTTCCTGGTTCTTGTGCTTGCAACATCTGACCACCTAGGGACAACCAATAGGAGCCAGCAGAATTTTCTTCCCCATAGCAACAGCCTACGGATTGGTTCACTTTTACTATTTACGCTGTTTGACTTCCTGATTAAAGAGAGATCTCCGCAAGCAACAAGAGTGTACATGTCTTATTGCCACTTTGCTGGTTGAACACGACACTGCTTCCTGGAGGTCTGGTCCTGAGCTGCTTTCCTGTATCATGCCCTGCCACCATGAAGCTCTGCCTCACCTTGTACCCAGGCTATGAAGTTGGCCAACCATGGACTGAACCAAACTTTTCCTACTTTAAGTTATTCTTTCCTTACTTTTTGGTAACAGCAATGAAAGGAAAGGAAAAAATAAACAACTGACATGGAGTTCAATTTGCCCCCATGGCTTCCAGGTCATGCTTGGGGATTACCCTGCTCACCTAGCTCTGCTTGAAATCCGCCTTACCTTTATAACAACTTCCCTCGCAGACTTTAAATTTCTTCTTCTTTTTTTGTTAAAGAGAGAGAGATAGTGGGAGAGAGAAAAAAAAGAGAATGAGAGAATCAATTTTTTAATTCAGTTTTTCATGTGACTTTCATTGCTCTGATACTTCATTGTGTACGTAGTACTGGGGTTTGAACTTATGTACTCACTCATGCTAGGCAAGCCCCATAACCACTGAATCACTGCTCCAGCCCTCAGACTTAAAATTTCATCATTACACATGAAGTCTCACAAACACTGAGTAACCAGACACCCAAATTTCATTAGGTCAAATTCCTTATGAGACTACATGGTGATCTGCATCTCTGATTGTAGCCTGAACTGATCCAAAGCACATTTATAGATTTTTTTTAAAAGCAGACATATGATCATCTAAATATGTACAGAAATATAACTTGACTAAATTGAACATCTATTTTCTTTTAAAAAAAATCTTAAGGAACTAGGAACAAAGAAAATATCTTCAAAATGATTACATGTCCTCAACATGAAAAGATCTACAGGTAACATCATACATAGTGGTGAAAAGCTTAATGATGCCCTTCTAAGATCAGGAACACGACACAGATGTCAGCTTCCACCATTTCATTTTAATTCTATATTGGAACTATTAGCTGGGGAAGTAAAACAAGAAAACGAAATAAAAATCAGTCAGATGGCAAAGAGAGATTTAAAATTGTTTTTATTCAGATGATTTCATCTACATAGAAAAGTTGACAGAATCTACACAGATGCTTCTAGAATGGATAAATAATTTTGCCAAAATAGCAATACTCATGTCAACATAAAACAGCAAATTCTGTTCCTACATTATAGCAACTAATAATTTCAAGTTGAAACTTTTAAAAAGTACAATATTTAAAATAGAATAAAAATGAATAAATACTTAAGAATGAAATTTGACAAGTATTTTAAAGTCTTCTAAACTTAACTTACAAAATAATACTGACAGGAAAAGAAAACCAAAACAAATGGAGGTGCCATATTTGTGGACTGCAAGATTTAGGATTATTAAGATGCAATTCTCCCTGAAAATGATTATAGATTTAATGCAATAAAATTCTAGTAGAAGACTAGTAAGACTGTTGTATAAATTAGCAAAATACTGATCAACAATTGCTGAAATGATTGAACAAAATGAACTTCTACCTCACACCATATAATTTAAAACATGGGTTCAAGCCTCAGCACTACATATGCAAGGAAGTGTTGGAGCAGTGAAGGCTACATGAAAAACTAAATAAAATTGATTCTCTCTTTCTCTCTCTCTCACTGTCCCTCTTTCTTAATCTCTTAAGAAAACACACACACACACACACACACACACACACACACACACACACACACGAGTTATTCTAAACTTTCCAGGACAGCTGAAATAAAAGGGAATGGACATATAAAATAGACAACATGTAAAGGAACTACAACTCTCATTTGTTACAGGTGGGAAAGTAAATTGATATGACCCACTTTGGAAAAGAGTTTTGCAGTTTTGTAAAATATCAAATATACATGTAATATATGATCCAGCTATTCCTTGTGAGAAAAATGAAAGATAATTTAAGTATTAATGGCAGCCTTATTTATAATAATCAAGAACAAAAAAGCAATTCATATTTCATTAATGGATGAAAAAATAAATGAATTGTGATGTATCTATTTAACTGGAAAATACGTCTCAGTAAACCAGAACTATTGATACAGATAAATAAAACACAGATAATTCAAAATAATTATGTCAAGTGAGAGAATTCAGACAAAAATTATGCATACTCTATTGAAAATCTCAGAAAATGAAGACCACTTTAATAGATAAGAAGTAGAGTTCTGATTGCCTGGGAATGTGGCAGATTAGAGGAAAAGGGATATATTACAAGAGGTCCCTAGAAAACTCTGGGGCAGGGATATGATAGATATGTTCACTTGCTTGATGTTGGTGGTAATTCTATAAGCATTTTTATGTGTCAAAACTTAACACATTGCTTAAATATGTAAATTTTATTTTCTGTCAATTTCATGCCCTTAAAGCGGTTATAAAGATTATTTTAATTTAATTATTTATAATAATAGCTGTTTATTTTATTTATTATGCAATTATTTTCATTGGTGCACTGTGGTCATACATAGGGGTGGGATTTGTTGTCACATATTTGTAGATGCACACAATAGAGCAACGTAATTTGGGCAATACCCACCCCCAGCACTCTTCCACCTCCCTCCTCCCTCCCCTGGTCTCTTTGCCTCTTTTTGGGGGGATATTTATTCTAATATACCCAAGGATAGTGGATGCTGGTTTTGTAGATGTTGGGTTTGTGTCCTCTTGGAGTCCAAGAATGAAACTGAGGGACACCAAGGCAAGCAAACAGATTTTATTTAAGAAAGGATAGAAAAAAAGGACTTCTCCAAGAGAAGGGAGTTTCAGAGCAGAGAACTCAAAGAGAGGATGGGACTTGCCCTTTCTAAGATTCTCTTCCTTTGATTAATCATTGCCTTTCTTCCCCCCAGTCTAAGAGTATGAGCGTGAAATTTGATCTGATTTAGTCTTTGGTTCTGTGCTGTGAGCATCTTTATCAACAGACGGCAAGTCACTGTCTGGACCACCCTTGTTAGCAAAGGGGGATGTGAAGCTAATATGGAATTCTGTTTACTTAGGGCAGTGGATGTTTTTACCATCTAAGAAAAAATGACCATCAGCTAGTTTCCTCCTTATTGACCCGCATCATTCTGCATACATTGACTGCCTAACTTTTCCCGCTTCTCATAGTGATAACTCTTATGCTTATGAAGAACATTTTTTCATATATTTAACAATTCTATATATAACAAGATACTTATAAAAGCTTGGAGTGTTCCTTGTTTTGACTCAGTTTCAGCATTTCCCCTTCTCTTCCCTTCCTTCCATCCCCCGTTCTTTTTAGCTATATTTTACAATTGGAGAAAACATTAATTTTTTATAAAACTGTGCAGTATAACTTATTCTAATTCAGTCCTCAGTATCCCCCATCCCCCTCCTTTCTCTTCCCTCAATGTCTTTCTGTTATTTACTAAACAACTTCTTTTAGTGACTCATTGATATATTACCTATGTTCACATGTGAACATATCATAGTGAATCTCAATAACAGCTTTCTAAACTTCACCTTACTACATTGCATACATTGTTCTATGAGTTTTTACATATATTAACGTACACTCTGCACCAATCTTTTGAATTAAGGAGTCAAAAGCCCTATATTTCAGATGATAAAAAACTAAGACAGATAAGTTCACTAAATTTTCCAGAATCATGCTTCCAGTAAGTCTCATTGCTGAGATTTGATGCCAGACTGTCTGGGTCTAATGCCAGTCTGGTATGTTGTTGGCAAATGGACCTAAGTTTTGATATTTAGCTGCTTATTTGTGACTTTCGTATTCCTTTCAGAAGAAATGTGATCTGTTAGAATAGGCAGCAGAGGTATGTTTTATACTTTGATGTTTTATTTTGTATCAAGAAAATGTTTTTTCTATCCATACTTACAAACTCAAAGAATTGAGTGCTTCACTCAAAAGCCAGAGACTCCGTTTCTTGGTAAACAAAATCTAATTCTTGGATTAGCAAACATTAGCAATATTTGACCTATGTTCTTCCTCAAAATAAGGCAAGATTTTAACAGAGAGTTTTATGAAAAAATGTGTTGAAATTTAAGAACAATTCCTTGCCATTTAGAGTGAAATCAGATTTGCTGTCATATGCTGCCTGACCCAGCTGTCATTTGTTTCTGCTTGTCTGTCTCTCATGGATAAAATTGTATGTTTAGTATTTTTATTTTATATTTGTTTTATTGTGGAAAATAACTATACAACATAATATTTACCATTGTAACCATCTTTAGGCATACAGCTCAGTAGTTTTAAGTACAATTATATTAATAGTCAATCATCATCATCATCCATCTCCATATAAAACTGTAAAACCATATATCCATTAAATAATAACTCCCATTATTCCCTGAACCCAACCCCTGGTGCCCACCATTCTATTTTCTATCTGTATAATTTTGATTATTCTAGGTATCTCATCAAAATAGAATTGTACAATATTCATCATTATATGACTTAGGTGCTTCACTCAGTATAATGCCTTCTAGGCTCATCCATACTACAGCAAATGTCAGAATTTCCTTTCCTTTTAAGGTTGACTAGTATTCCATTGTATGTACATAGCATGTTCTGCTTATCTATCCATAAGTTAATGGGCACTCTGGCAGCTCCTACATTTTAGTTGTTGATAAACATGGGTGTATCTTCAGGACTTTAATTTCAATTCTTTTGGATAAAAGCACAGATATGGAATTTCTGGATTATATGTTAATTTTATTTTTAGTTTTTATTTTTAAGTGAGAGAGAGGGAAAGGGAGAGAGAGAAAGAGAAAAGAGAACAATTTTTATTTAGTTTTTCATCTGGTTTTCATTGCTCCAACATTTAATTGTGTGTGTGGTGTTGGGATTCCAACCTGGATCCTCACGCATGTCAGGCAGGTGCAATGCTGCTGAGCCACTGCTCGAGCCCCTTATTTTTAGTTTTTTGAAGAAACCCCATACTATGTTCCAGAGAACCTCTTATATGCTACATTCCCACCAATGGTGCACAAAGATCCCAACTTCTTTATGAATTTGCCAATGCTTGTTGTTTTCAATGGTCTATTTATTTTTTTCATTTTTCATTTATTTGTTTGACATAGTCTTATATATTGCAGGGAATTGTTGTTAAGTATTCATGCATACAAAGTAAGTTAAGGCTGATCCTGTTCCTGATATGACAAAGTAAGTTAAGACTGATCCTGTTCCAGGATCTCCCACCTTCATCTATTCCCTGATCTCACATCTCTTCTGTAATACCCGATGCTATGATTGCAAATGAGCATATATATGCATATTAAGTTTTGAAATTTCTGAGTTTCTCTGCCTGCCTGTGTATTGTTAGGCTTCTCATGGGAGTCCAGTATTCCCAGCTGTATTGATAACCTCTTTTATCCACCCCCTCCTTGTCTCCCTCCCTTCTCCCCTCAACTTCACAGCTATGGTTCCCCTAGTTTAAGATTTTAGGTAGCTTAAATAGTAGACATCCCAATGGATGTGAAATGACATTTCCTTCTGGTTTATATTTGCATTTCCTCAGTGGTTATTGATATTGATCATCTTGTGGTTTTTATTAGCATTGTAACTCATCTTCCTATTCAAGCCCTTTGCCCATTTTTAAATTGGGTTGTTTATTGTTCTGTTCAGTGTTAGAAGCTCTCTACATATTCTAGATATTCTATTTTTCTCTCTTTTTTCTCTCATCCATCCTTAAATTAGTATTTCTCTAAGTGTTGCCTGCAAACTAAAATTAGAATAACTTGGGATATGTGTCTGGAATGCACAGTGTCTAAATCCATTTATTGAATAAGAGGCAATAAACTAGGGAACTTTGAGGCTGCATATTCTTACATGGCTTCAGTGGAAATGAAAGCATTAAAATTTGAAAAATATACATATATTTTTTGGGGGAGTTGCGAATTGAACTCAGGAATTAGTGCATACTAGGCAAGCACTTTACCACTGAGCTACATCCCCAGTCCTCCCCTTTTAAAAGAGTTTTTGAAAAATTGAGACAGGATCTTGCTAAGTTGCCCTGGTTGGTCTGCAAATTGACTTGTTATCCTCTTTCTTCTGCTTCCTGCCGATGGAGTAGCTAGGATTGTAGGCCTGTGTCATCCCACCCTGAGAAATATTTTTATGTGTTGGCCCTTCCTGGGGTTTGTCTCCAGGATCACTATTCCCAATTCATGGTTTATACCCCACCTGGTGCTATACTGACAATTTCAAAGATTTTACTGTTGATTTTGATTTCTGTTTTCTTATGTCTGGCAGATCTACACCTCAGTGTAGAAGTAAACTTACTTTTTCCCATAAAATGCTCCCTCAACAGCTTCCACTAGTACCACTACCATCCTTCTAGTCTTTTTTTTTTGAACAACCTTACAAGATTTTAACAAAATAATATAAAATGTGTATAAAATGTGTATATATTCTGGATATTGCAATTATCCCCAGGAGTGACCCCCCATTACCCTCCCTTATCCCTCCCTTCCCCTTCCCATTATAACTCTAAAAAAGTATTAGATTGTAAAGCATTACATCTTATCTGGATTTAACTCATGTTACTAGAGCAACTTTCTCATTGTCTAGGGTCTAGACCCCACCTCCCTCTCTCCCAAGTCAATCATTTACCACAGTCAGCTGATTCTGCCGCCAAGCATTTCTCACAGTTTTTAACATTTCTGTTTCAATGATTATCAGCAGAGTTTAGGTCTTCACCATGTCACGCCTTCTCTCTCTTGAGAGAAAGTGAGAATCAATTCTTTTATTTTTTCATCTGTTTGTTTTCTTTTTAAACACTTGGTTGTGTATGTGGTACTAGGGTTCAAACTCTAGGTTACATGCATACCAGGAATGCACCCTACCACTGAGCCACCACTCTAGCCCCTCTCTCGTTTTCTTTCTTTCTTTTTTATTTTTATTTTTTAAAAGAGAGGGATAATGTGAGAGGGAGAAAGAGAAAATCAATTTTATTGAGTTTTTCATGTGGCTTTCACTGCTCCGACACTTCGTTGTGTACCTCGTGCTGAGGTTGGAACCCACATTCTAGCAACTGCCAGGCAAGTCCCTTAACTGCTGAGCCACAGCTGAGCCACAGCTACAGATCCTCTCTCTCTCTCTCTTGTTTTTAAACCACTCTCCAACTCTCATTAAAGACTCCAGTTCAGTTTATGTCAATGCAAAATGGATCAGTTCAGGTTCTAACAGAAAACAATGGGCATTTTCAAAACAGGATAGTCCAAAGAAACTTTATTCACAAAATGACAATTTCCACAAGTTTGGGTGACAACAACATACATGTGAGAATCTCACCAAGCTATCACTATGTCTGTACTCCACTGAATGAGATAAGAGAATGGTTACAAGAGAATGGTTACCAGAGTATGGAAAAATTAAACAGAGCTGATTGCTTTGAATGAAGCAAATAATCTTAATTGAAGACACTGTAACTCAAGATGCCCTCACAGAAAGGAGGTCATTTACTCTGTTTCTGATCTCCTTTCTGGTTCTATTGGCTAAAACAAACTAGAAATCAAAATTCAAGAGAACCTCTTTGTTATGGTTTGGATCTGAAATGTGCCTTCATATTTTTAAGGTTTGGTCCATAAAGCATTTTTCAGAGATAGGGTTTTTAGGAAATGACTGAATAATAAGTGTTCTGACCTCATTAATGGATCAAACCATTCATTTGAATGGACTATTGGAAGGTGGTGGAAATTATAGAAGGTGGGACCTAGTTGAAGGGAGTAGCTCCTTGGGGTCATGACCTTGGGGATTATATCTTGTTTCCTCTGTTTCCTTTCTGCCATGAGGTAAACAGCATTCCTCTACTATGCCCATCTGCCACGATGCTCTGCCTTGGGGCCAATCTATTGTGAACTAAAACTCTGAAATCATGAGCCAAAAACATCTTTCTTTTTTTAAGTTGCTTTACTCAAGTATTTTTTTCAGCCATAAAAATCTGACTAACACACCCTTGATTTAATCCAAATATCTCAGTCTTCTAGGCAGAGCAATTGGAAGGGTGAAGAATAGCTCTGGAAGAGCTGGGACCCTCCATACACAGATCATGCAATGGTGCTCCAATGCTGTGAACATTTGGACTCCCTCTTCTATTAGGTGAAATTTATTTCTTTACAATGGAACACAAAATACTCCTCATTGCTGTGCTGGTTTCTGCCAGGCAGTCTGTGCCTGGTTTGCTGTGTTTCAAAATGCAAATTGCTTATGGTTCTCTATTCTCCTCCTAGGATTTCTTACTTTTTGTTGTTGCTCAATACTTTCATTTTAGAGGAAATTCTATCTTCCTCCCTTCAATTCCTTCCAAGAAACAGCTCGACTATATCTCTGGGTAGCATCTTTTTTTTGCTATCTTTTATAAACATTTTGACTTGGCTAGTTATTCCTGCTTAGTACTGTGAGAGTTTCTCCACCATTGTTTTTACCACTTTGTTTCATTATTATCTGTTTATGTCTTTCTCTCTCCAACCCAACTCTTAAGTGCCTTGGATAAAGAAATATCATATATGTGTTTATAGCCACAAGGCTAAGTCTAATACTTACCTGTTGAAAGAAAAAGTAAATTTCCAATTTCTCTGTCTCTTTTTTCTTGCTATGTGTGTGGTAATAGTCAAAAGAATCACTTTCAGATTTCTAACAAATGGTGTGCATCTCTCAGTGGGGCTGCAGCCAGCATTAATATTGAAGTGGTAAGTAATGGCCAATTTTGTTTCCTCTGTAATGGAAATTGATGGAAGGAAGCTTCACCATGGATAATTAGATTGATTTTAGTTTCACCACTTTAATATCCAGACAGTTCTTGAAAGTGATTGTTGCAATTACAGAAAGACAAGCTGATACAGAAAGCCGTTCTTTATTGTTCCCTCTTCATTTTGGACTCATCATGCAGGTGAAAAGACTTTTTCATTCTCCTTCTACTGTTCATCTCTGCACAACTTCTTTAAGAAGACTACATTTTCTTTTTAAATTAACATCTTGTTGGTGTAGATTGAAACATGGAAGACTGAAGCCTCAATAAGTGTACACAGAATCAATCATTGTACCAAGGAAGTTACATTTCATGTCTACAGGGTGCATACCTAGACTGTAATGTGACAGACAAACTTACAAAGCAAAATTCTAGCCTATATTCCAGAAACTTACACTAAAATCACCTGCATAAAAACAAAGGAGGGTATTAGCAGGAAGATACCTTTTCCCAAATTTTGCTGTCTGCTAGGAGGATTTTTCTTAAGCACACTCTCATTTCACCTCATTGCTGTCTTTGCTTTTATTTTCTAGACCTTTGGGGAGCACGTGGCTCATACATGTCTTACAGGCATTGTTAATTTAGAGCAGTAAATTGTATATATTTCAAAAAGATTTCACAATACAAGGGGATATTTGCCAGCCATTTGTGATATTTAGAATGGATAGAGCTTCTCATTTATTGCAATGCTCTTTCAATCAAATAAAATGCCAAGGAAATAAATGCTGGCATCAACACCATAATCAATTACTTTTTATGATAATGGTGTTCAAGATGCTATTAAAATTTTAGTTAGAAACAAAAAACTCTTATTCACCTGTCTTTTCTTTTTATCATGGCACAGAGCAATAAAAATATAGCTTATGAAGGGACTGATCGCTCATTTATATTGGGCAACAAAACAAATACAAGAAGGGAAATAAGAAGCTCACTTAAAAATAGTAAAATTGCTCTGTTAGTATAAATGAAAACAAGAAATCACAAGGTAAGACATTGAATTATCCTTGAAAATAGAATTTGCCTTCTCCATTGTTTATGATATAGCACTTTGCATATAATGAGTGCTTAGAAAATTTTTGCTGAATAGAATTAATTAATTTACAAACATTTCTTGAGTTTTTAAACTGTTCATATTGATCAGGTCATTAAATTGTACATTGACATGTGTGCAAATATATTCCTTAAATCATGTGACAGTTCATTACAGGTAATTCTATATGGGTTTTAGTGAATCAAAATGAAAATCTATACGCATTTTTTCCACATAAGAGTCACACATCTTACTCTGCATCGGAGGGTCTTGTAATTTGACTGGCTTTGTCAGAAAAAGGGATTGGATACTTTATAGCATCTCCTCTTTGCTGATGTCCTATAAAAGTTTGTTTGCATGGCTTTGTTAGAATTAGGGATGAAATAGGTAATCTAAAATTCCAAAATAATATGAGCTTTTAAGTACATAAACTATAATTGTTAGGAGTATGGTTACTTGAGGTAAAATTGTACAATTATTTTATTCCACCAAAGCTCTATTCCTCACCAGCTATGTGACCTTGGGACATGTC
>PVKS010048138.1:0-12529 GCA_004027875.1 Aplodontia rufa | reverse complement strand
TATAATATGATCCTAGTCAGATTCTAGGCTCATTCTGAAGAACAGTTTCATTTTTTGCTTTATGGAATTTACAATTACAAGACATTGAACTGATAACTGACATGAGAAAAGTAGGTAGCTTTAGTAGTGTACAACAAGATCTATTAAAATCTGGAAGTTCAGGTTGGGTAGACTAGCCTTTTTTTTTTTTAAAAGAAAGAGGAGACAGTGAGAGAGAGAAGCAATTTTTATTTAGTTTTTCATATGACTTTCATTCCTTAGACACTTAGTTGTGTAAATGGTGCTGGGGTTTGAACTCACGTACTTGTGCATGCCAGGCAAGCACCATAACCACCAAGCCACCACTCCAGCCCCTAGACTGACTAGTCTTTAATCCCAGCCACTCAGGAAGCTGAAGCAGGAGGGTCACAAGTTAGAGGCCAGTCCTGGCAACTTATCGAGAGCCAATATTAAAAAAAAAAAAAAAAAAAAAACATGGACTAGGGGTGTAGATAGAGGTAAAATACTCATAGGTTCAATCCCCAGTACCGCACACACAAAAAATAACAGAAAAAGAAATCTGGAAGTTCAAGAAAGATGTCCCTGAGGAAGAGACTATGATAAAAACATGAATAAAATGCAGTAACAACATGTACAGCTGCATTAAAGAGAAATGTCATCCACTGGTTTTTTATTTTTTTTTAAAGATAGAGGGACAGTGAGAGGGGGAACACAGAGTGAGATAATAAATTTTAATTAGTTTTTCATGTGGATTTTGTTGCTCCCAGACTTCATTGTGTACGTGGTGCTGGGGTTTGAATCCACATCCTCATGCATGCCAGGGAAGCACTGTAACCACTGAGTCACCACTCCAGCCCTTATCCGCTGGTTTTAAAACGTATTTGGGGGGGGGGGTGATTTTTTCTTTTTTTTAATGCTGCTGGGGATTGAATCCAGGACCTTAGACATGCTAGGGAAATGCTCCACCACATCCCCGGCCCTAGGGTTCATTTTTCTTAATAGATATCTTAGAATTCATTTTTAATGTCATTATGTCACTTACTATAAACATCATTTTGTCCTTTTTTTTTAATTAAAGAGAGTGAGAAAGAGAGAATTTTTATTTATTTTCCATCTGGCCTTTAGCCAGACTCTTAGCTGCGTATGTGGTGCTAGGGTTTGAACCAAGGTCCTTGATCATGCCAGGTAAGTACTCCAACCACTGAGCCACTGCTCCAGCCTCTATATTTACACTCTAATATATAGTATCTTCACTCTTCACTCAGACATTTTTCTGTTATTATAACAAATAGCTCTTTGTTTCTTTTTGTGTGAACTTAGGAGAAAAAAGAAAAAAGCAACTTACAGTCTAAGGGACTTTGAAGGCAGCCAGAATCTAAGTTCCATATTACTATGACCTAGAAGTTTCTATTTCTACATTTAATGAAGTTAGCTGTACATAACTGGGTAACTTAACATTGCTGAGTCTCAGTTTCCTCATCAGGAAAAGGGAGTTTATTAAGTGAGATTATTCAGGCTAAACGTTTTTTTCAGAACCAATAACCTCAGTCAATACGTTAGCACTAGTCAAGATTAGTTAAAAAAAAAAAAAAATCAGAAATCAAAGTCAGGTCTGGTTCCCAAATTCATGCTCTTTCTACTAAAATCTCTGTAGCAGATTATGTGACAACTTTTCAGCCACATAATAATCAACACACAAAAAAATGACAGAAAACTGACCATGCCTAAACATCTATTAAAAACTAAACTAGTTGAAGTATTTCAGCTCTATATCTGATAAGATCAAACAGTCATCAGAAAATACTGTTTGGACATTCAGGAGTACATAAGTTTGTTCTAATTACTCTTACTAGTTTCCTACCCATTTAGGAATTTATTCTATTTACATAAAACTAGTTGTAAATTAAATTTTTGATTATCATTGGTTCCCCAAATAAAGCTTACTGGTTGATCTGGACCCAAAAAAAAAAAAAAAAAAAATCAATCCTACAAAAAAGCACTGCTTCAACTTGAAGCCTGACTTTATTTTCGAAATAAGCTATTTTTTATTATAATGTACTACTTAATTGAAGTACTCAAAACGGTATCAGTTGCTGCCTGTTCCCCTGACCAGTAATGCTATTCTAACTGTTCAAAAAATCTCACTATTTTGCCCTCTGCCTGACCTAATGGTATAATGTCAATTAAAATATATATATATTACATTTGGACACCCTGAATTTTACCACATGATGTGTGTGCTATCTTGGGTCTCCCACCAGCAAGACCTAGATGCAGCCCCTTAACACTGGACCAGAACCGGTGAGCCAAAACAAACCTTTTTTTAATAATTCAAAAAAGGGGAAAAAAAAAAAAAGAAAGCTATTTTCTACAACAATCATTAATAGGTTTACTGTTTCAAACAACTTCCAGCAACTAATGTGCCTTTAAAAAGAGGTTGTTAAAGCCAGGTGTGGTATATAGCACACCAGTACTCCAAAGGGCTCTGGAGCGGAGGCTGAGGCAGAAGGATCACAATTCAAGGCCAGCCTGGGCAACCGAGTGAGGCCTTGCCTCAAAATAAAATTTAAAAAGGGCTAGGAATGTAGCTTAGTGGTAGAACATTTGCCTGGATGGAGTACATGATGCCCTGGGCTCAAACTCCAGTGCTGCCCTCCTCCCCCCCAAAAAGCGAGGAGGCTGTTAAACCAAGATGGGGTGCCCACACACATATTCCAGCAACTGTAGCCTATTCAGCAAAGCAACATATACTCCACCAAAACGAAATTAACGTATGTGCCTTAACAAAGAGGCTGAGTTTTAACCAAACGGGAAAGCACATCACTTTTGATTACGTACTGGACTTTCAAAACAACCATATCAGAACACCTTAATTTTAGCAACAAATCCTTTTGAAGACAGTGAGTGTAATGTTTAAAGTCCCTACATTTCTTAGATTTCTTAAATCCTAATTTCCTGCCTCATAGATCTAAAATAGCCATTACATACTCAAGTATGCTCTGCTCATTCAGTTCAGAATCATGTAGAACACAGGGTTGTTTCTAGGTTTACGACTCCACACCCATTCGTTCTGCACCAATATAACCACTCTAAGACACTGATTAGAAGTAGTTAACTATTTGTCCCCAATTGTAACTCTACATCCATCTAATAAAAAATTTTTAAAAAGTAGTTAATTATGTGAGTGATTCATACCTCCTATGTCCAGACACCAAAGTCCTAGGATGTTTCTGTCAGATCTATGGGAAAAGGAAACAATAAACACCTGTCACCAGAGCTTTCCAAACCGGGAAGCCCCGAACTGAGTGACTGTCAGTCCCTAACCCCATTCCCTGCCTCTCAACTCACCCACAACCCACCCCCAAAAACCCAGAGGCCACACTTTCAACCAGAATCTGACTCTGTGAAGCGAATGAGGTGAAAGAAAGGCCACCGAGCGGCCAGGAAAGTACTGAAGTAAATGGCTCTGGGTTTTTCTAGTCCTCGCGGCCAGAGTCGGGGACAGAGGCCTTAAGCGAGAGTGAGTAGTCGCTTTCCGCTCCGGGCCTTACTTTGTAAAATGGGGTGATTGGCAAGGGGCTCACTACTCCGTGGCAGAGGACGAACTCGGACTGCTATAGTCACCACCCGCACAAACCCATCAAGAGCCCAGCCAACACTCCATCTTCGACCACGCCACCTCCCGGACCTTCTAGACGTCCTGGCACACTTGTCCTCCCCGCAACCGGCGAGTCCACACCAGGCCATCACACCCACCACGTGGGCCCCCTTCTCGCCTCACCAGTCCCGGATTCCGGGCTCTCAGCGCCCCCTCCCCACCGCACTCACCTTCCCTGACAAGCGATGCCCAATTCAGGCTCGAGCGGGCAGCCCGTAAACTACCTGGCACCCACCCGCCATTCCGACAATACCATTTGCCTGCGCCAGCCTTCCCCATCGCCACCACCCACCCGGCCCGCTCCCCGCTCGCCGGGGCCACTCACCCGCCACGCTGCCGCGCTGTCTCCGCGGCGGCCTCCTGGCCGGAGCAACCAAGAGGCCGCGGGGGGCCGGGCCGCCGCTGTCGCCGCCGCCACCGCCTCGCCTCAGCCCAGCCCCATCGCTCTCGGCCAGCGCCGGCGGCCGCGGGTCGCTCTGGCTCGAGGCGCCGCCGCCGCCGCGCGCTGGGGCTCGGGCTAAGGGGAGGGAGGCGCCGCGGCAGGGCCCGGGACGGCCCGGCGCAGGGGCGTCCGCGCGGTGCTCCTCGGCGCCCGCGGCGTGCAGGCGGCTGGGCGAGAACAAGGGAGGGAGGCAAGGGAGGCGCGCAGGGGAGGGGGGCGGTCTGCACTCCGAAACGGCCTCCCGCCGCCGGCGACGTAGCGAACCCCCCTCCCCTCGGCCGCGGCGCCCCGATCACGCTGCGGGAGAGCCGGCGAGCTGCGGGGGGAGTGCGCGCCGCAAGCTCGGGAATCCCGCGCCGGATGTGAGGTCACGTGATTGCCTCATCCCAGCGCCGAGGGCGGAGGGGCGCGGAGGGGACGTCGGGAGACGGGGACAGGGGCGGGGCGATGGCTTTGCCCCGCCCACCTCGTCGCCTGTGGCCCCTGAGCTTACCAAGGAGAGAATGTCCTACGAAAGGGGTTACGAAAAAGTTGGGGTTTCGGTGGGTCTTGCCAGGGTGGGCAGCTCTTTTTGGCGGGATGAAGTGGAATTTGCCATCCTTGCCGTGCAAAGACAAGATCACAGCCCAAATCCCCATTTTACGAACAGAGAAACTGAGGTCCAGACTTGCCCAGCGTCACGTTCGAAGGAGGAAGCTTCAGCTAGAGTAGTGGAGAGGAAACTAGGTGCTGGTTCCAACTGCAGGCCTCGTTCCTTTGCGTCCCCTCCCCCAAGCAAACAAACAAAATACTATAATTAGAATTTGAGCACCCGCTCTGCTCTGTGCGCCGGCCTCGCGCGGAGATCGTGGATCACGCGAAAGGACCTACGCCCACCGGGCTGTCTCCGCCTCCGGCGAGAAAGAATCTTAACGACTGCGCTAAATGAAAATTAAATACTTCCCTCCGCAGAAGGTTTATCTCAGAGTAGGGCCCGGGCCGGATGTTCAAATCGCGGGTTTGGTTTTCGCTGCGGCGACGCGCGGGGAGCGCGCTCAGCCACCTGCTGCCTGCAGCTCCCGCCATCTTTCTGTCCTGGGTTTACCTCGCCCGTGACCTTGATGCCCGTCATCCCTGTTGTTATTCCATCTTGCGGCTAACAGAACTCTTAGCTGCTTGAACAGCTTATTGGAAGGTAACAGCATGCGCTCAGCCCCTGTACTCCACACTTACGGACATCTTGCCAAGCCTAGGAGCATTCAGCCTGTATACTCCTTGTGGGCTGTCCCCAGGGGTCCACAGCGCAGGGTGACACCTCATGGGGTAGCACACTGCCCGAAGTTCATGACCTGATAACACCTCTTGGAAAGCAAGAAGCACAGTGCTGCCTTGTCCTCCTAGATGGGCCTGGGCAGTTTCGTGGCATTTCTTCTCACTGTGGCATGGACTGCGCACTGAGCTGAGATGGTCCACAACTGTCTATTCCTAGCCTGCGAGCTCATCCTTGTTTCTAACCTCGCCCTTCGTTTCAAACCTCAAGGTGTTGAAATGATTAAATGAGATAAGGGGTGTGGAAGTGTTGGGCAAACGGTAAACAAGCAGTCTGGGTGGGGCTAGGCCCAAAAAACCTCTCTCACCTTCCCCTAGCTCCTTTAGCTCTTGATTGTTTCCCCTTCAAGTCTTTCCCTGGTCCTAAAAACAAAACTATGAAGCCAACCTTCCAATTAGAATGCCCCCTTCTGATTAAATGCCAAGTGCTTCTCTCCCTCTCATGTGGACCTCTTAAAACAGTAGTGTCCCCCGCCTGCCTCCACTTCCTCACTTCTCAGCACTTAGCAATCTTACTTCTCCTTCCCTCCCTACTCATGCCCTTCTTAACCCTGCTGAGGCAAGAGTAGCCTATGACCTGCATGTTCCCAAACTTGGCAGACATTCCTCAGTCTTGTCTCTGCATCTCTGCTACATTTGACACCTTGGATGCCCTCACCCTCTGGAATCTTTGTCCTGCCTTGATTTCCAAAAAATTACATACTCCCAGTTGTCACATCTCAGTAACTAAGGCCTCTGCTTCCTTTGGTGGCATTCTTAACTGCCACCAAATTGGAAAGCTGCACCTTGAATGCAGGTCTCTAAGCCCACAGCGCTTCTCACTCCACTCCTTCTTAGGGGATCACCTCCACCCTCATGCTTTCAACTACCAAATCAGCAGTCTCTAACCCAGACCTCTACCACAAAATTTAAAACTAAATATCCAACTGCCTGCCCAGCAACTCTATCTAAAGTTCACAAGGGCTCACACCAAACATGGTGTCTCCAGAGCAGAACTCATCTGCTGCCTTCATTCCTTCCCCTCCCTCAGCTGTTGGCACTAGCATCACACAGTCATCAGACTTAGAAAGTCAGGAATGTGTGAGTCATCCTTGACTAATCACCAAGTCCTATCTATTTCACCTCCTTAATAAGCCTCAAATTCTCTCCTCCATTCCCACTGGTACTGGTTCTATGTTCAACTGTTGCAGCAGCTTCTAGAGTTTCCTTCAGGCCAGGGGCAGGGATGCATGCCTATAATGCCAGCAACTCCAGAGACTGAGGCAGGAGGACTGCAAGTTCAAAGCCAGCCTCAGTAATTTTGTGAGACCCTAAGCAAGTTAGTGAGACCTTGTCTCAAAATAAAAAATAAAAATTAAAAAACTGAGGATGTAATTCAGTGGTAAAATGCCCTTAGGTTCAATCCTCAGTACCGAAAAAAATTTTAAAGTTGAAATTTAAAAAAGGACTGGGGGTGCTGGAGTGATGGCTCACCTGTTGGAACACTTGCCTGGCATGCACAAGGACCGGTTCAAACCCCAGAACTACATACTCAATTAAGTGTCGGAGAAACAAAGGCCAGATGAAAATTTTAAGCTGGGGGGCTGGAGCAGTGGCTCGGTGTTTACAGCACTTGCCCAGCATGCACGAGTACACGGGTTCAAACCCCAGCACCCGCATACACAACTAAGTGTCAGAGCAACGAGGGCCATGTGAAAAACTCAATAAAGATTGATTCTCTCTGTCTCTCTCCCTCACTGTCCTTCTCTCTTTAAAAAAAAAAAAAATTAAGCTGGGCTGGAGCAGTGGATCAGTGGTTGGAGTGCTTGCCAGGCATGTGTGAGAACCCCCAGCACCACATACACAACTAAATGTCAGAGAAACTAAAACCAGATGGAAAAAGATTCTCTCTTTCTCTGTCTCTCATTGTATCCCTCTTTGTCTTTAAAAAACTAAAGTTGATTCTCTCGTTCCTCTTTCTCTCTCTTTGACTCTCCTGCTGTCTTAAAAAAAAAAAAAACACTAGGGATGTAGTTTAGTGATAAAGTGCTCCTGAGTTCAATCCCCAGCACATGCACACTAAAACAGTCTCCTTCAGAAAAACTCATTTTCCATCCTGCCTCCAGAGTGAACTACTTTAAATGCACACTTATTTAAAATCCTAAGAGTTCCCCTCGGCTTCTGACTGAGTGTGTACCTCCTACCTGCCCAGCACCAACCAGTTAGGCTTTTAAAAGATCAGGAAAAATCAGGAGCAGTGGTGCATGCCACACTAGAGGCTCAAACAGGACTATCTCAAGTTGGAGGCCAGCCTGGGCAACTTAACAAGACCCTGTTTAAAAAAAAAAAAAAAAAAAAAAAAAAAACTAGGGGCAAGCAGGCGTATACCTCAGTGGTAAAGTACTTGCCTAGCATGTGCAAGGCCCTGGGTTTAAACCCCAGGACTGCAAACTACAAACAAAAGATGAGGAGCCCAAACTTCAAGATGCAGTCTAACTTTCCAAAGAAAGAAAATGCACAGCAGGGCAAAGAAACTATATGAAAAAGAGTAGTTAAGACTCCCTCAATAACTGAGCAAGACCCGGTCTCAACAATAAAGAATGAAAAAGAAGGGCTGGAAATATAGCATATAGCTCTCAGTAGTAGAATCCCTTTGTTCAATCCCCAGTACCAAGTTAAAAAAAAAAAAGGAGTAGAAAAATTGAATATTTAAAAAAAAAACTTCCTGCTAGAAATGTTTTGAATATAGAGAGAAGAGAATTTGGACACTGACTTGGGAGGAGAGTCACCAGGGAAGCTTGAGCACATTTATAATAGGCTGACGAAAAAGAGAGAGAGAGAGAGAGAGATGAAACCTAAAACAGGAGAGAAAGGGGGTGGATCGAAGTCTTGAAAGTTCTGGAAAGCTTACTGATTCTCAACCCCACATGATTCTGGGCCTGGGGCTCTGTTCATGCTGGGCCCAGCCTTCCTTCTTCTGATCTTACTTGTTAAAGACTTAACTTGCCAGGTGCAATGGCCTACACCTGTAATTCCAGTAATTTAGGAACTGAGGCAGGAGGATGACAAGTTCAAAGCCAGCCTCAGCAATTTAGGGAGACCCTCGTCTCAAAAATGAAAAACAAAAAAGGATAGGGGATGTGGCTCAGTGGTTAAGTGCTCCTGTGTTCCGTCTGTGGTACCAAAAAAAAAAAAAAAAAGGTCCCAACCCAGGCTGAGTGGGTTGATATATGCCTGTAGTTCCAGGTACTGGGGAGATTGAGGCAGGAAGATTGCTTGAGCCCAGGAGTTGAAGGCCGAATAAAAAGGCAACATAAAAAGATCCAACCAATGATCACAACCCCGAATAGGTAACAGTCCTACTAGTAATCTCTGACTTTACACAAAAAGTATTTCTCCATTCTCAACCGCTTACTCAGCCCCCTGACCCCTCTCGCCTTATCTCATACTTCACTAGGAAAATGCAGACCATTGAGAGGGAACACCCTTATCTTCCCTCCCACAAATTTTCACACCATCCCATATCCATGTCCAGTGTCTCTTTTCTTGCTCCAGAGGGGCAAAGCTCCCTCCTGACAGAGCTCACCCTCCACAAGCACAGTTCTAGCACTCCTAACGGTTACCCTCATTGTCAACTGCAGTGCGCACTTTGTGAACCTTGTTTTTCTATCCCTCTCACAGTGTTTATTTATATCCCCTTCTTTTTCTACCTTGTGATAATGTACTCTCCTTTGGAATTCCTCCTCTCGCTCTTCTTTTGTCCACTCCTCAACTTCTTGTGGATGCTGCTTCTGTCCTACTTCCAAAAGTTGCTAATTCCCAGAGCTGGGTCCACCATGCATTCCTCTTTCTACAGAAGTTTTTATTTTTGTTTTGGTGTTGAGGATAGAAACCATGCCCTGGAACATGCTAAGAATGCACTCTACCACTCAACTACACCATCAACCCTGAGGGGATTTGTTTTTATTTGTTTGTTTTTTGATACCAGGGATTGAATCCAGGGGTGCTTAACCACTGAGCCACAGCCCTTTTTATTTTTTATTTTGAGACAGGGTCTCACTAAGTTGCTTAGGGACTCCTTAAATTGGTAAGATTGACTTAGAACTTAGGATCCTCCTGCCTCAATCTCCCAAACCGCTGGGATTACAGGTGTGTGCCACCACGCCCTGTTTTTGTTTGTTTGATTGATTTTGTTTTGTTTTAACTTGATATGTGTGGTCTTTTCAAGAGTTGTGGATGGGCTTCAGGGAATCTCTATAAACTCTTTAAACTTGAAAGCAAAGATTTTGAAAGGAAGGCTTAAAACTTTTGTCCCCTTCTCAAAGATATCTGGGATGACTGGGACTATAGCTCAGTGATAGAGTGCTAGCCTGGCAAGCAGGAGGCCCTGGATTTCAACCCCAGAAACATGCTCGCATGCACACACACACAGTGTTTAGAACCCCCCCAAAAAAGGTAAGAGCTCTGATTCACATGCTTTCCCCTAAGTGATGCCACATCTATGGCTATCATCTGTATGTACATCAGGAACTCTCATCTGTGTCCCCACAGCCCAAGCCTCTCTTCAGACTCCCTGGACCACACCTATGTCTTAAAGTCACTTGTCCAAAACTTAACTCTTGCCTTCTTCCCAAACCAACTCCTCTCCCAGGCTTCCTTAGCAAAGACATTCTCACCCATCCAACTGCTCAGTGCTCAAACCTGAAACCTGGGAGGCATTTTTTTAAAGATTATTTTGTTTTTAAATTCGTGCATGTTGATGGGGTACACCACAATAATTCAACACATATATACCATGTATAATGAACAAATCAGGGTAATTAGCATTTCTATCTCCTCAAATACTTATCATGTCTGTGTGCTGGCAAACTTTAGATTCTTCTGGTTATTTTGAAATAGATCACACATTGTTGTGTAATACAGTCATCTACTCTTCTACAGAACACAAGAACTAGTTCTTCCTAGATAACCGTATTTTGGTATTTCTTATCTAATCCTCTTCCCCTAACTAGTTTCTAGTGACCCTATTCTACTCTCTTCTTCTCTGAGATTGATGGTTTTTAGCTTCCATAAATAAGAATTTGCAGTGTCTTTCTGTGCTTGGCTTATTTTATCTAACATGATGTCCTCTTGTTCCATTCATGTTGCTACAATAATAGGATATCATTCTTTGTATTGCTGAATAATATTGCATTATGTACCCAATTACCTTTTTGCATTTCTCTGTTGATGAATATGTTGGCTGATTCCATGTATTGGCTATTGTGAATAGTGCTGCAATAACATGGGAGTACCAGTATCTCTTTGACATGATTTTATTTCCCTTAGAAGTCATTTTTATATCTTCCTCTCCTTCATCATCCACATCCAATCCAATGCTAAATCCATTTCAAATCCTTCCCCAACTCTCCATCTCCATTACCATTAGTATAATGCAAGCCACCTCCATCTCTCACCTGGGACTACTGCATTTGCCCCCAACTGATTCCTCTACCCTTCTTCCTTCCATCCATCCTCACACAGCAGCCAGAGTTACTGTGCATGACTTTGAGAATAGCTCCTGATGGCAGCTTTTTACCACTTTCCATTTCACTGAGAATCACATGGGAACTTCTTTGGCCTACAGGGTCGTTTGTAGGATGTGGCCTGCCCACCACTCCCATTTCTTGGTGCTCCTTCACCCTCACCATCCTCTCACCCCAGATCCTTTCCCCACCTTGCCTCATTCCAACCACAAGACTTTCAGTTCCTCAAACACAAGCTCTTCCCTGCCATAGAGTCTTTGCACAACCTGTTCTTTCTCTCCTCCCTTTTTCTCCTGGCTTAGCTAATTCTTACAACTCAGCTCTTACTTCAATACATAAACATCAGTTTTTGAGAAAGCCCTTGTCTGGCCATTCATTCTTCCATTTACTTTCATATGACTTCCTTTTTTCCCCTTATACCCATTATCACAATTTTAGTTACCTATGAGCTTATGTATTTGTTTGTTTATTTATTTATGTTTGGTACCACGGATTGAACCCAGGGGGTTTAATCAATGAGCCACATCCCTGGCCCATTTTTATTTTTTATGTGAGACAGGGTCTCACCAAGTTGCTTAGGGCCTGAGTTGCTGAGGCTGGCTTTGAACTTGCGATCCTCCTGTCTCAGTCTCCTGAGTACAGAGATTATAGGCATGCACCACCATGCCTGACTTGTATATATTTATTTTAAGCCTGTCTTTTTCATGAGACTGGAAACTCTGTGAAGACAGGGGTCTATTGAAGCTCTAGCATTTTTCTAGAAGGACTTAAAAGTGACAATCATTTTGGAAGAGAAAATGGACTTTGTCTTAAGGCTGTGTTTTCATGACTCTTCACATTGGATTAAAAAAAGTATCAGTTGTCCACCAGGTATGGTGACACACACCTGTAACCCCAGCAGTCTGAAGAGAACAAGTTCAAGGCCAGCCTCCACAACTTTGTGAGACTCTATCCCAAAATAAAATAAAAAGGACTGAGGATATAACTCTGTGGTAGAGTGCTTGCATAGCATGTATGAAGCCCTGGATTTAATCCCCAGTACCTCAGGAAAAGAAAAAATATCATTTGTCCATTTTTGTATATGAGAGAAGAATTTGTAGAATTATGGGAAGGGCACATTAAACCTCCCCCTCCCCAAACCATTTCTTGGTGCTGCTAGTGGCAGAGACTGAGTCCACCAATGTGGCTTATTACTATATACACAGCATTGTTTGTTATCTGAGGAATGAACTAGGGCATAAGTGAATGAATTTGTAATCTCAAGCATCATCTCCTCCACATGCCTTCCCTGGCTTCCAAGTTAAAATTAAGAATCACTTTTCTTTCTTTGATTTCTTTTTTTTAATTAGTTGAATATGGACTTACAATTGAGGGGGAACCATTATCAAACACTCAAGAACAAATGTATATTTACATAGTTAGCCAAGGCTGATGCCATTCCTTGGTTTCCCCCCTTGGGTTCCCCATGGTTCTATGTTTCCCCCAAATGAGCCCCTGTATTAAATGAACTTCTCATGGAGGTCGGAGATCTCCTTCTGAGTTGATTCCCGCATATTCCCTCCCTCCAGTCTCCTAGATATCCTTCCTAATCTCTCCCCCCTCCCTGCCCCCCTCCCT
>PVKS010048137.1:0-12533 GCA_004027875.1 Aplodontia rufa | reverse complement strand
TGGCCTCAACCTTGAGATCCTCCTGCCTCAGTTTCCTGTATTGCTGGGATTACAGGTGTGCATGTCACGCCCAGTCAGAACAAGCCTTTTGATCTTTTACTACTCAAAGATGCTGCATTCTTTAATTTAGTTCTGACTCTCTGCTTGTGCCTTCAACACTTTCACAATGATTTTCTGCTCCTCAATAAGGAAAGCATGCTCAGCTTCGTCACAAACACGTTGAGTACACGTGGAGCCACCACAGGCCCCACTGACGTGTTTTTAGTCTTAGATAATCTCATCAGCACTTTAGGGATCACTGCACGAACCCCTTGAAGTCTGCCTGGGAGCAACCACATGCAGATTTTGGTGCTTTCCCAACCTTCTTAGTACAAAGGTAAGTGATTCTCTTACCAGGAGTTTAGCTGGGTCTTGTTAGACGCTGTATTGTGGGAAAGCATACGATGTATGTGAAACTCTGCACGTTCTGAGTATCTCCAGACACTGTGCCTGGAACTAAGGATGGCCTCCTTGCTGGCAGAGTCACAAGGTGATACAGAGCATCATGTGGCAAGAGGTTAAGAGTCTCTTCTGGTCTCTCTCTCCTTGGAGTCACCAGGATTTAATCGTGGCAGCTCCATCCTAATGACTTTACCCAATGCTAATTACTTCCCAAGGATCCCTTCTCAGAATACATAGTTGGCCTAAGTTTTCACCTCTTAATATCTCATGATAGGGATTAAATTTCAACATGATTTCCAGGTGACAAACCTTAGCACGTGTTGAGTGTACCGAGCTGTGATGAGCATCCGCGTAGACATTCAATAATGGGGAGATAATGGCAGAAAGGAGCCTGGGAACCATTAGGCTTGCTGCAAGGTAGAATCAAGAAAAACTCCATACACCATCTGACTTCCATCAGCCCCTGCTCTGACAATGGCACACAGTGGCATTTAGGTCTCTGGAAATTAGTATCAGTTCAGAGCCAAGTTTCAGTAATTCCTAGAACCTGGTCATTTCCCTTTCCCAATGCATAGTTACCCTGTGTAATGAGTACAGGTCTCTTTGTGGGAAGGCTTGGCGGAAGATTTAGAGTAGAACTTTTTTGGTAGAATAGCAAATCCTTCATCAGATGAGCCCAGTCTTCCCTTCATCCAAGGGGCTTGGGGCTTGAGAACCATCTACAATGTAAGAATTAGTTGAAGAGCTCTGACTATTGTCAGAATCAGACTTCTGTTCAGCGTGACTAGACATTTTCTATGTGTCTGAATCAATTAAGACTCTGGTAGGCTACCTGCCCATTTCTGTCCCAGGGCACCACCATTAATAAGCCAAAGCCACTCTGATGCCAGCTTTGGCTCTGCAGCCCATTACAGCAACTACACCACCTTTGTCTTGGCTAAGTGCCTCCAGTAGGCTCCTGACACCCCGATATCCTGTTGTTTCCATTGCTTTAATCCAGGGAGCCCACTTTGATAACTGTGTTTCCTTTCCCTTGCCTTGCCTTTCAAGAATAGTCACCACACAGCTCGTTAGGAGCACTGGGATTCTTCTCACCAAGGCATATCTCAGAACCCCAGCAAAGGGAGTATCCTCTGGGCCCTTCCAGAGAATATAGATAGCTGGTTTCACATCATTAACCCACTCTAGTGCTCTGGATACCTCTTCAGTCTTGGGAGTTATTTTAGTCAGATTTTGCATTGCTGTGACCAAAATACCTTTCAAGAGTGACTTAGAGGAGGGTAAATTTATTTGGGGCTATGGTTTCAGAGGTCTCAGTCCATAAATGACTGACTCTGTTGCTCTGAGGCCAAGGTGAGGTGGACATTATGGGGGAAGGGCCCAGAGGAGGAAGGCTGCTCAACTCATGGTGGGGGTCAGGAAGGAGAGAGAGAGAGGGTGAGAGAGAGAGTGTTAGTTCAGGGGAAGAGGCCACAGGGAAGATACACCCTTTCACCCTTCCAGGTCACAACCCCAGTGGCCCACCTCGTGCACCCATGCCCTGCCTGCTTACAGTTATCACCCAGTCAGTCCATTCAAACTCGGATGGGCTGATTTGGTTACAGCTCTTACAATTCAACCATTTTACCTCTAAATATTCTTGCACTAATATAGGAGCTTTTGGGGGGACAACTCATATTGGAACCATAACTGGAGTCCTGACTTCTCAGCTTCTTTCAGTGCAAGCCATCCTGAGGTTTAATAACAGACTTCTAGAGCCCTTCTCAGCTCACTCGTGCAAATACATTACTGCACCTGTTTTGCATTCTTTGTTGAGATGGTAAGATGCAGCATAAGAGGAGACAGAGGAGAGGCTCAGGAAGACAGTTTATTATACTCATAGGTCTGGAGGCAGGAGGCAGGGCATTCCCTGCAGGATCACATGGGGAAGAGGGCAAGATGATAAGGTGGCAGAAGACAGGAGTGAGGGACAGGGGGAGATCTTTATAAGGGAGTATGTGGGAAAGGCAAGGGCAGGGTAGATAGTTTAGACCTGGCTACAATGTGGTCTCTAAGTTGACTGACACCTGGTCTGGGATAAGGCAGTGGCATTTTGGAGTGTAGGTGCCAGATAGAGTTGGCTCTGGGCTGGTTTGCATGCATATCAAAGACCTACTCCAAGCTGGGCACCTTGCTATCTCCAAGAATTGCTTAGCCCAGGAAGGGGCAGTCTCCTCACAGCCAGAAAGGCTTTTATTAACATGTTAAAATGTCATCAAAGGGCTGGGGCTGTGGCTCCAGGGATAGAGGGATTAGCTAGCATGGTTCCCATCCCCAGCACTGGAAAAAACAAATAACATACAAAAAGTTTAAAAATATTTCTGATAAGGGCTGGAGTGGTGGCTCATCAGTCTGAGGGCTTGCCTGGCATGCACGAGGACCTGGGTTCGAACCCCACATACACAATTAAGTGTTGGAGCAACGAAAACCAGATGGAAAACTAAGTAAAATGGTTTCTCTCTCGTTTTAAAAAACAGATTCCTTTTTCTTTTTGCAGGGGCAGGGGGTACCAGGGATTGAACCTAGAGATGCTTAACCACTGAACCACATCTCCAGTTTTGTTTTTTTTTAATTTTGATATGGGGTCTCTCTAAGTTGCTTAGGGCCTATATTGCTGAGGCTGGGGGCTACAGCAGTGGCTTAGCGGTTACGGTGCTTGCCTGGCATGTGCAAGGACCCTGGTTCAAACCCCAGTGCCATGTACACAACAAAGTGTTGGAGCAAGAAAAGCCACATATAAAACTAAATAAGGGACTGGAGCGGTAGGTCTGTGGTTACAATGCTTGCCTGGCATGCACAAGTACACGGGTTCAAACCCCAGCACCCACCTACACAGCTAAGTGTCGGAGCAGCGAAAGCCATGTGAAAAACTCAATAAAAATTGATTCTCTCTTTCTCTCTCTCTCACTGTCCTTCTCTCTTAAAAAAAAAATAAATAAATAAATTGATTTTGTACTTTCTCTCTCTCTCTCTCTTCACTGTCCCTCTCCCTTTAAAAACAGTAAACAAATAAATACAAAACCTAAATTGCTGAGGCTGGCTTTGAACTTGTGATCCTCCTGCCTCAGCCTCCTGAGGCACTGGGATTACAAGTGTGCACCACTAAGCCCCAGCCTTCTCTGGTTTTTTCCATCAGTGTAAATTGGCATTTCAGGCATCTTGACAGGAGAAAAAGAAAATCGTTTTCACTATTTGTGTAACTTTTAAGCAAGTATGAAATTATGTTAAGATAAAAAGTGAAATAAAAAGTGAAACTATGGACAAACTGACCAACTCTCAACGTTCTTTTTATTTTTTTTCAAAGAAAGAGGGACAGTGAGTGAGAGAAAGAGAGGGAGAGAGAGAAACAACTTTATTTAGTTTTTCATGTGGCCTTTGTTGCTACAACACTCAGTTGTGTACATGGTGCTGGGGTTTGAACTCGGGTCCTCGCACATGCTAGGCAAGTGCCTTAGTCGCTGAGCCACGGCTCCAGCCCATCAGTGTTCTTTTTTTTTTTTTTTTTTTTAAAGAGAGAGGGATAGTGAGAGAGGCAGAGAAAGAGAGAAACAACTTTATTTAGTTTTTTACATGGCCTTAGTTGCTCCAACACTCAGTTGTGTACATGGTGCTGGGGTTTGAACCCGGGTCTTCGTGCTTGCCAGTCAAGCGCTGAAACCGCTGAGCCACCGCTCCAGCCCCCCATCAATGTTCTTTTGGTGTATAGGGTGCCTTCTCTTGGGTCACACCTGGGCCTGCTGTGACTGGAATCTAAAAGAGGTGGTAGGCCTGGAGCGGTGGCTCAGCGGTTGGCGCGCTTGTCTGGCAGGTGTGAGGATACAGGTTCAAACCCCAGCACCACACACTCAACTAAGTCTTGGAGCAACGAGAGCCACATGAAAAACTAAATAAAACTGAGTCTCTCTCTGTCTCTCTCATTGTCTCTCTCCCTTTTAAAAAAAATGTTTAAAAGAGGTGGTAATGCTAGGTTCCAGGAAGACCAGCTGTCCCTTGAAAGTTATTACCTTCAGGGAGGTCATTACAGGATCTGCAGCTAAGGGAACATAGAGAGGAAGGGTCACGTGTGTGTGAAAGAGGATCAGCAAAACTTAGAGCTGAAGGTCTTCAGCTTCATTGGAATCTATTCCCTGTCCCTTTCTAAGATTTTTGGGTCTCTTACCCAATTGTTGTCTTATTACTTTAACATAAAAGTCCCTGTTAGGTTATTAATTAAGTTTTCATTGAAATTCAGTCCCTTTAGAGTTTGTTTATCAGAAGCCTTGACCCTGAAGTAAATGAGGTAAGAGGGCAGTAATTTGATTTTTTTGGTCCCTTTCCCAGACTTTGAGATAGGAATGTAAAGCCCTGAGATCATCATTTTCTTTCTCTAAACGTTCCCCGTACTTAGAAGCAATCGACATTCCTTGTTACATAATGTTTCTATGGCAGCCAATATTTGGTGACCTAAAGCCTCGCCTGCCATGAACATTTATCTCAGAGACTACAGGTGAGAATTTAAGTAACAGTTCACCATTGGCGATAAGCATGAATGTATTTAATCAGATTCAGAGAACAAGATGTAGATTCTCATTCTTGAGGGTCTGCCCTGAAACCACAGCTAGTACCAGTAAGTGTCTCTGTCAGGGAAGCAGAACCACTCTGAATGATGAGCTAAGAAATTTATTGTAGTATAATTCCTCACATAATTGTGGTAGGCGCTGGGGAAGGGAAGGGTCAGGGAAGCAGCCAGCGGATCAGAAAATGAACCACCAAGGACTGGAGCAGTGGCTCAGCAGTTACGGCGCTTGCCTGGCATGAGCAAGGATGTGAGTTCAAACCCCAGCACTACGTACACAGCAAAGTGTCAGAGCAACGAAAGACATGTGCAAAACTAAATAAAATTGATTCTCCCTTTAAAAAAAAAAGAGAAAAAGAAAAGGAACCACCAGTGTGGGAAGTCAAGCACATCCAACAGGGACTGTGATGGGAAAGCTCCGGAGGGTCTGTGGCGCCATCACTGAGCACCGGGTGGTAGGTCTGGAGCCTGGGTCAGCCATTTGGAAGAGGGTCTGAACAATGATCAGGGGGCAAAATTAGGAGATGCTCACTGATGTTTCTGTCATCACATCTAACCACCATGACCTTCAGGGAATCATGGTTGTTGCTGTTTTTCTGCCTTCCAGATCTTATGCAAATTCCTCTTTTGGCCAAGTCTAACCTGAAATTACTCAGGGGAGGGGGTTCTGGGAAACATAGTTCCTCTTAACCAAGTCCATATTCTGCAAACCACAGCGATGTGCAAAGTGTGAACCTGGACTGGCTCCTGGACTGTGAGAAAATAACCTATAACAAACATTGAGGGATCTTTTTGTGGTTCATAAGTGTGCTGATTGGGTTTCTATGCTACTGCCAGAGAGGTGTCTCTGTCAAACCCTGAAATGCTGTCAGTACAAACCTGTCTGGTTTGGAGAGGAAAAGTGATGTTTTGGAGAAATTGGGATGATTTTTATGTGGACTAGCTATTAGATGATTAAAAGGGATTAATGTTAATTTTTATGTTTGATAATAGCAGTGTAGAGAATGTTATTAGTGTAAGAGAACGTCATTCTTAGAAGCTAAAGTGCTTAGGTAGGGAGTGGTGGTGCATGCTTGTAATCCCAGCAACTCGGGAGGATGAGGCAGGAGGATTACAAGTTTGAGGCCAGCCTCAGCAACTTAGTGAGGACCTGTCTCAAAATAAAAAATTTAAAAAGCTGGGGATGTGGCTCAGTGGCAAAATGTCCCTGGGTTCAATCCCCAGTACCAAAAAAAAAAAAAAAAAAAAGTAATGTGCTTAGATATTAAATACTCTGGGGTGAACTGTTGAATTTAAATGGGTTAGCATTTGTTTATTTGTATTAACTGTTAATTGATCATGGAAAAATGTTAATAATTGTTGAATCTAGGTAGCTAATCTGCACATTTCAAATTTTCTCTGAATTCTTTAAAAATAATAAACTAATAGGGAAAATAAAGACTGTTATAGATTATTACCTTATCTGGGGCTTTCCCACCTCCATTGTCCCTAGAAAGATGACTAGGTTCCTCCTTTCACTTTCCAAGCTCCCAGCTGTAGCTCTGAGACATTTACCACACTGATGTATAATTCCTTGTTCTCTGGTCTCTTTCGCCTCTAAACTTTGTAGTCCCTAAAAGACAAAGACGCTCTCTTCAGGTCTAACTTCCCAGCACTTATTCCTGCACCTGGCACAACATATGTGACCCCTTCAGTCAAGAACAGAAGAAAGGGGTCAGCAGTTACGGCACTTGCTTCACACGTGCAAGGATGCAGGTTTGAACCCCAGCACCACAAACACAAATGAAGAGTGTTGGAGCAACAAAAGCCAAAATGAAAAACTAAATGGAATTCTCTCTCTCACTGTCTCTCTCTCTCTTAAAAAAGAAAAAAGAAAGAAAGAGAGAGAGAAGAAAAAAAGGAACAGGAGAAAGTCAAATTTAGGAATTTTTTTTTCAGGATTACCACCAAATTCAGGTACAAATGAATCTACGGCAAGTGAAGTTTTGGGGTTTTCAATTTTTTGTTTCAAATCTTGAAAGTACTATGTGCAAATTCAAATAATGTGGAATCAAAGTAAAAAGTCAAACGACTATTTCATTTGTTTCGTAAGTCAAGAGTTCAGCCTATCCTTCCAGAAGTATTTCTATGCAATTGAAAACACACATGAGCATATGTATGCACAGACTCTTAACACTACAAGGGTTTGGTGACTTCCTTTCTCTGAGGGTGCTGAGGTTTATTCCAGGGCTTCACACACGCTGAACACATGCATTACTATGGAGCTGTCCCTCAAGCCCCACTCTTCTAGCCTAATAATGACATATCTTAGAATTTACCCCATCCATACACAAACAGATGTACCTCATTCTCTTCAGGCTACACAGTAATTCATTGTGTGGATTTGCACAAGTTATTTCATCACTGCCTTGAATGAGCATGAGGGTGGAGGAACAGTTTCTACACGAAACCAGTAGCCCAGACAAAAAGGGATTTGGCAACTCCAGTGATCAAAAGAATAAAAATGGCTCAGCCTTGAACTTCGAGTTTGAAGTCAGAGTAAACTGGCAAGGAAGGGACTATGCCCAATGTCTCAGCTTACAGAAAGACTTTGCCTGTTCAAGGAACAAAACTGGCAGCACAGGAGAGAAAAATCCAAGGCTGAAGCTGAATCAAACCAGCTGAAGAATATAGGTCCTAATCCCCCTGATCTGTGTGAACTGAGATTCCTTCCCACCGTGTTAACCTAGTCTCCCCATCCAGAAGCAGTGAAAGACTTACTGCACACAGCCACAGCCTCCTGGGGACAAGTGAAAGTGATAAGAGCAAAGGCTGGGTTCATCTTGGAGGAGAAAGTCCCACTGGTTTCCCAGTGACAACAGAAAGTTACCCAAGAAACTGTCAATGAAATCCCACTAATGTTTCTAGAGCAGGCCAGTCTCATTATTGATGCAGCCACTCCTTTCGCTTTCCCCATCATCTCTCAAGCACAAAAACAAGCCTCTTTTGTCCTGGGCCCTCCCTCCTTTCTGAGAGTCTTCACCCACATCAATTATCCAAACTCGTTTCCTTCTTAATTTCTAGTACCCATCTGTATCCTGCTCAAACTGTCAATGGGTCAACTGAAAGATGATGGACGGCACTGAGGCTGTGAAAATTGGCTGCGATATCTTGATTGGCAGGAGCCCATCCACGTTGATCTACCTTCACTGCCAGGTCGGAAGTGTGTGTTTGTGACCCCGTCTACCACTAACAGCAAGCTTCCGTGCAAATAAAGTAAATAGCAATGAGTTCATATGCACAGTGAGTGCTAATCCAACAAATAAAGTGAGTACCTAAGTTGGTGATTTCTATGTCGGATTCTGCATTGCCAGGAAATCCCAGCGTTACATTATTTGAATACTACTCCATGTTCATTGGCTTTTTCTTTTAGTGTTTGAATATTGGCTATGGATTACATTCATTTATAAATAACAGGAAAAATGCAAACAGAGGAAATGAGAACACCTCTGTAAAATACACTGTCATGAAATCAGAAAGTGATCTAAAATCTGAATTTGTGAAAGTATTTTTGATTTCAACGGTAAAACCAAAATCAACACAAACTTTATAAAAGGATATGAGCTTACATGGAGCAAGCTGTATTCTAATGCCTAACTTGATGATGCTCTTGTATGTATTTTTAGAAATTTGACTGATTTCGATGAAAATGAAAGAAATTTTGTTTACATTGGGAGTATCTGTTGTGAAACAAAGACGAAGACTACTAGACAGGGCGATTAGTGCTTTGTATGTTTACATCTTTCATTTGAAGAATGCTGTTTTAGGGGCTGGGGATGTGAGTGGTAGGACATGTGCTTAGCATGCCAGCCTGGGTTGGGTTGAATCTAGGTTCAATGCCTAGCACAAAACAAAAGCAACAACAGCAAAGTCTCTTTGCGATGCACTTTATTTTTTATCATTTTTAAAATTATTTTTAAGTAACATTGTTTCTATTGTATAAATGACTTTTTTTTTTGGTACTGGGGATTGAATCCAGCAGGACTTATTACTGAGTCACATCCACAGCCCTTTTAATTTGAGACAGGGTCTCACCAAGTTGCTTAGAGCATTGCTAAGTTGCTGAGGCTGGCTTTGAATTTGTGATCCTCTAGTCTCAGCTTCCTGAGTTGCCGGCCTTACAGATGTGCACAACTGTGCCTGGCATAAGTGATGTTTTAAAGTGAAATGTTTTAAAGTAAATTTCACATACATTGTGAAATGACTAAATCTATACACTTTGAATATATATCATTTCTATTTGTCATTTACAACTCCAGCTAGTTGAAAACAAATATTTAAAAAATATTCAATTTCTATTACGAAAATTATTGTGGACTAATTTCCATGGTTCAGTAGTAATTATAATAGCTGAAACCTTATGAGGGGGTGATAGAGGAGTGAATAAGTTCCCGGCATCTTAAATACACCTTTCATACAAACCCGAAGATGTAGGCATTTTCATTGTGCCATTTTCTAGATGGAAAAGAAATAACCGCAGTAACTGATTCCAAGACAGGGAGTTAGTAAGGGGTGGGCCTGGAATTTGGTCCCAAGTAGTCTGGCTTTGGCATTTGAGTTACAATCCCTGTCTCCAAAATAGGCTTTCTTTCTGATAACTGTAATGCTATGGAGTTATTAAAGTGAGGAGTGAGATCAGAAATGTGTACACAAAGCTTTGTGGGCATTTCTCATTACAGTGCTTATTTCAGCTGAAGTTTTTTGTTTTTTTTTTAAGAGAGAGGGACAGTGAGAGAGACAGAGAAAGAGTGAAACAGCTTTATTTAGTTTTTCACATGGCCTTAGTTGCTCCAACACTCAGTTGTGTACATGGTGCTGGGGTTTGAACCCGGGTCCTCGTGCTTGCCAGGTCAGCGCCGAAACCACTGAGCCACCACTCCAGCCCCTCAGTTGAAGGTTTGACTGGAACTGGGATGTCTCCACTGGTCTCCTCTCAACAGAAGTCCTGCTTACTAAAAAAAAATAATAATAATAATAACCTTAATGGTTTGGATCTCTTTATGCATATTTGCAAATAAATTATGTATAGGTGTATAATGTTGAACAGGATCCTATTAATTTCCACTGTAAATTTGCTTTTACAATCCACTCTGCATCTTGGGTTAAGCCCTTCTCTCCCTTGCCATTAAACAGGGCCATGTGGGTTCTTGAATAAAACTTTTTTTTTTTTTTTTTTTGGAACTGGAGATTTAACCCAGAGGGGCTTTACTACTGAGCTGCATCCCCAACCCTTTTTATTATTTATTTTGAGATGGGGTCTTACTAAGGTGCTCAGGACCTCACTAATGTGCTGAGGCTACACTTAAACTTGGGGTCCTGCTGCCTCAGCTTCCTGAGTCACCGGGATTACAGGCATGTAACCACAGCATCCTGCTTATTGCCACACCCTTTCAAGCTTACACAATTTTGGTCCTCTCACTTTTCCAGCAGCATCAGTCTTCTTTCAGTTCCTCACACTCACCAAACCCCTTCCTCGCTCCATGTCTTTGCCCATGTTCTTCATTCTGCTCAGAATACTCTTCCACCATGATTTTTCTGGCTAACCCTTCCCATCATTAAATTAAACATGAGCTTCTCTTATGGGCTTTTCTTAGACCAACCTCCTCCCTGCTGCTGCCACCAAATATGAATCAGGTTTCCTGGTGATAACTACCCTGCCTTGCCATATTTTCTCTTTCTTCATGGTCCTTAGTGGCTGTTTGTAGTTATATAATTACTCATGTACATATTGGTTTGATGACTCTCTCATTGCACCGTGAGAGCAGGGAGTGTGTCTGTTTTTCTTACTACTTTTTTTTTTTTAAGAGAAAGGGAGAGAATAAGAAAGAAGAGAAGCAATTGTATTTATCTGGCTTTTGTTTCTCTGACACTTTGTTGTATATGTGGTGCTGAGGTTTGAACCCGGGTCCTTGCACATGCCAGGAAAGTGTATGTGCCAGGAAAGTGCTTCAACTGCTGAGCCACTGCTCCAGCCCTCTTACCACTATTTTGTCTACACTTTTAGGTTATTGTTTGGTACAAAGTAGGCCCTTGCTAAATACTGGCGATAGATACTGTAACAGTCAGGAAATTAAGTTCAGCATAATTGTTCTTAGTGAATATGTGACAACTTTCAGGATCACTGGTTGTTTGTATTGCTCACAAACCTCTTCTAGAATTCTACCCAAGGTCAGCATTGCTCTTTGTCGTTTCTGGAGTCTTTTCTTCTTCACAGGCCTGTTTAAATCTGAAACGGATCCTCAATGGCTGACAATCTGGAAGGAAAATATGCAGGGGAGACCTAACAGACATGGCCAATCAAGGCAACAAATGGACCTTATTTGTTTGGAATTCCAAGCTTTAACTCTTATCCTAAGATTTAGTTCTGAGGGCAGGAGAGGTGGCTCAGCAGTTCAAGCACTTGTCTGGCATGCTTAAGGACCCAGTTTCAAACCCCAGCACCACATATACAGCTAAGTGTTGGAGAAACAAAGGCCAGATGAAAAACCAAATAAAGTTGATTCTTTGTCTCTGTTCCTTTTCCTCTCTAACCTCTCTCTCTCAAAAAAAAGAAAAGTTAGTTTTAAGTTAGTGTTGGGTCCAAATAAAAGAAAGAACACTATTCTTGTTCTTACAGACATTAAGAAGACTGGAATAGAACATTACAAAAACTTTATATCAGTAAAAAAAATTCTTTTTTGTACAGGAGATTGCACTCAGGGGTGCTCTACTGCTGACCTATATACCCATCTCTTCATATTGTTTATTTTGAGTCAGGGTCTTCCTAAGTTGTCAAGGCTGGCCTTGAACTTGAGATCCTCCTGCCTCAACTTCTCAAGTAGCTGGAATTACAGGCATGCATCACCACTATCAACTATAGCAATGAAAATTTAACAACTTAGCTGAAATGGACAAATACCTAGAAAAATGAAAATTATCACATTGACTCAAAATATCTGAATAGTCCTATGTAAATTAAATTATTTATTAAAGCTGGGCATGGTGGCACACACCTCTTACCCCAGCAATTTGGGAGGCTGAGGTAGGAGGATTGCAGGTTCGAAGCCAGCCTCAGCAATTTAGCAAGGCCCTAAGCAATTTAGCAAGACCCTGTATAAATAAACAAATAAATAAATAGGCTAGGGAAGTGGCTCAGTGGTTAATTGTCCTGGTTTCAATTACTGATACCAAATTAGTTAATTAACTAAATAATTAGCTATTTAAGATTTATAATTGAAAAATTTCCCTTAGGCCCAGATGGATTCATTGTTAAAAAAAAGTTTTAGCAAATTGAACTGAGCAATATGTAAAAAGGACACTATATGGGATTCCAGGGTTGGTTTAATCTAGGTTTAACATTTGAAAATCAGTTATGCAAGGTTTAACATTTGAAAATCAGTTATGCAATTCACCTTGCTAACAGAACAAAGAGGGAAACTATATGATTATCTCAACAGATGCCTAAAAAGCATTCAACAAA
>PVKS010048136.1:0-12529 GCA_004027875.1 Aplodontia rufa | reverse complement strand
ACTTCAGGCTTTTCTTGTCTCTGATGCACTGATTCTTCTGAAGCCCAGTCTTTCAATAAGATTTAATCCAATAATCTCTTCCCTTGAAGTTTTGTTACCAGTTCTGGCTTCCGAATACTTTCACTTTCTGCTCCAAGGATAAAATTCCAAGACTTTTTTGAGGCTTCTGATTCTGGATTACGAATAGTCCTACCTTTCAAATTGACCTCACCTTGTGGGCCTGGGAGACAGAAAGAAATTAGATTGAATTATGCTGCATGTTTGTTAATCAGTCAGTTGGCTGATCACACAAAAATAGTTCTCTCTCAAGTTCTAACAGTTTATTAATGTCTCTAGGCAAGCCATCTTATTTTACTATACCTCTAGGTATTTTTCTGGGAGGAAGAAAGAGAAATAGCAGTTTATACATCATAGAAACCTTAAGGGATCAGAGAACTTTACCAATAAATTCTCTTAATGAGCTAGCCTTCAGTAAATGTGATTCTGAAACCCTCTGAAAATAGCAGCCCAGGGTTTCCTTATTGCTGAGCCTGTGGGCACTTCAAGTGTTGACTGAGGGAAGCATTGCCTACTCACACTTTCTATTTTGTGATTGGATGTTAAAATAGAAATTTCTGCTGAGAGATACCAGAAACCAGATCGACTTGTGAGATAGACTTTCCTAAAGGATGTACAGAAAAAAAATTACTCAAAGACAATTTATGAGATTTTATGACTCTAACCCACAGCATGGGGAAAAAAGATGGGGGCTATAGTTTAGAGGAAGATTTTTTTGATATGATTTATTTCAGCAAGCTTTATTGAGGTCAGGAAGTGTTTTCCCCTTTACCTCAAGGTAAGAGAGAGGAATGAAAGAAAACCATTTGATGGGGTCACAAGTGTTGCCCAATATTTGAGAGAGGACACAGTGAACTAATGTCTACTTCACATGTTAAATGAATAAACCCACTGTTCTGATGAGCATTAGGACCAAACAATGTTCCTGGAATTTATTGGAGAATACGATGTGTAAGTGTTCCCTGTGAAGTAGATTGGGTCCAGTATGTTTATATGTTTTGTTTGTGTGTGAGAGAGACAGAGAAAAAGAGACAGATTGAATAAGCATAGGATATATTTAGGGGCTATTCAGAAGGGCGTACATGGAGAAGTGAAAAGCTATCTTGAGGTAAAAGCTAACAACAAACACAAGGTGACACCCAGGGACTGAGAAAACAGCACAGAGGTGAGACAAGAGGGAGGCATGACCTTGGGAGAAGAGAATTGCAGGAGAGAGGTCTTTGATATTTTGTGGGAAAGGAAAACTCCAGAACTCCCACAATAGCATGCATGAGGAAAAGAGACAGAATTTTACATCTACTAGGCCATTGGTAGACAGGGCTCATAAACATCCCAGTTACACAGGGTTTGCTTTCTCCGTGGGCTTCTCTTCCCTTCCCACACCAGTGCAGGGGAGGAGCTGGTGGAGGAAGACAGAGAAGCTTTCTTCCTTCTCCTTCAGAAAAACAGCCAACCACATCTCTCCCACCCTTGCCCTGCTCCAGGCTTCCCATCAGCATCAAGTCATGCTTAAAGTTTTGATCATCACACAGACCTGGAAATTATAGTTACTGACAGTTGCTAAAAAGAGAATATGCTGAGAACATTCAAAATCCTCTCTCCAAGTTATTTTGAAATATAGAACACATTATTGTTAACTATAGCAATCCTACTGTGTAATAGAAGGCCAGAACTTTGAATGTTTTCACCACACAAAAAAAAAGATTCATGTTTGATGTGATGCTTTGCTAATTAACCTATTTGATCATTACACAATGTTTCATGTATTAAAACAGCAAATTCTACTGTATAAGTATGTACAATTATGTGTCAATTTTAAAATAAACAAATAAAATGCTTATAAAGTCCCATAAAGTCTAAAGATTATGTTTGGAAAAAAAGTAATAAACAAACAAAAAAGGAATGTGTTTTGGACTTAAAGTGACTACAGGAAATTTTATCACCTAAGTGTCCCAGAAAAGTAATAGAGCTGCCCACGATTTTGTCAAGAGACTGAGAAGGAATTATCCTTATGAATAAATGTAAAGGAGCAGTAGGAGACAAAAATAAAGTTGCATTATATTTATGTGACTAGATGATTACAGTCCCTTTAGAATACATTGGGAATGTTCCTGTTCCGCTTCTGTGACACATATCGTGAGAGGAGGTGAATTACTCTCTTTTATGGCCATATAAATACCTCCTGACCTATTTGATATCCTTTTCCCTCATTCTCATCTCCAAGGAAATACAGACATACTTGTTTCCATTACCTATCTTTATTATTGTTTTGTACATAAGGCTTGATGACATTTTGGATTGCATTTGTGATTTTGGGGATGTTTAATTAAATCTGCAATTTTTAGCTTCACTTTTTCTACTTAAACAAATGGCCACAAATGCATCACTGCAAAATTGCTTTTTGCTCCAGAATTTAGGCATAGTTGTAAGCACATTTGTAATATACTGTAAATGACACGATTATTTCAGCATCAGGCTCCATTTCAACAGATATTTCATACGCAGAAGATCTCCAAGGAATTTATTTCCTTTCTTTTCTTATTTACTTATTTTCTTTCTTTGTATTGCAGTAAAATTCAGAGCTGAGAATGAGCTCGCTTTCCAAATCCCAGGGCTGGGAGTAAATAATTCAGCACAGTGTGGCAAAGAAAATGCTTCCCTCTGCTTCTTTTTTATAAATTTCTGTCTGTGTGGATTCAAGATCATGCTGTGGTCTCAGATGTAGAGTAGGGCAGATGTCCTCGCTGAAATGAGAGATGCAAACTTAGTGAGGGGTAAGTAGAGAAGGAATGCAGAGGCAATTTGTTGTTTTGAAACTTGATGGAAAATGACCTCGCTTTGAAGCTTTTGTTTTTTCAGTGCAGTCAAAGTGATTAGGTACCTTCTGCAGCCAAGTCTGAGTAATAACAGACATACTATGCAATGCAGGATAAGTTATTTCTGATTAATTTTCTCATTGTATTGTTCTTTGAATTTGAGATTGATAGCTTACAGTCCAAGGAACAGATCATCCCTTACCTGCTAGCTAATATGTTAGCCTCACTGATCCTCTGATCATTTGGTAATATGTCTTTCTTTCCCCTGGAACCTTAAAATTTTGTTAAAATACACCTCCATGTTTTACTGCAAATTCCACCATGCATTATGGTTATCATCAAGCAATGCTATAGTCTTCAAAACTACCATGCTGGCTTCAGTTTACACATGATCAAGCAGAATTCTGTGTAGATATGGCAATCCAGGCACTGTATCAAGTTGGTAGAAACCATGGTGCTGATGTACATGATCCTGCAATAACAATGTAGCGCATGTTGGCAGTGTCCCACCCATACCTAGTTTGTTGCACTCAAAGTGGCTTCCAACAACCAGTATCTGCATCTCTGGGTCAGAAGGCTATTTCCAAAACCACAAGATATTACTGTGCTTGTGGATGTGACAAGCTGGAACTATCCAACTTTAATACTTCCCAGGAGCAGCCCTCAATCAGTCATACACAGGAGTTGATATGCAAAAGTTGCAACTCCTTTGCCCCACAAGTTGAATGATCCTGGGGAGTGCAGTTTACACTAATTCCAAAAATTTACTCATGGAACTAATTGCCAGTCACTCACTGTGATGGATGGGTTGATAATAGGTTGTTTCTTGATTTCCCTTCCTCAATTCTTTATTTTCTTGCTAGTATTCCTTGCACTTTCCTAATAAATTACTTAAACTCAAATCCTATCTCTTAGTCTTTTCACCAAGAAACCAAACTAAGGTCAAAAGGCCAATCATACCCCTTTAGAACCTGAAAATACTTTGTACTCAATATTGAATATGCAGGCATAGTTGGATAACTCTGTTAAGCAAACACATCCTAAAGATGGCGAGTTACAGGACTCATGCAATCTTCCCTTATCAACTCTGCTCAGATTCACCTCAGGGTGGAGAGAAATAGGAGAGGTTCTAAATTTTATAGTGTCCTTTAACTGACCTCCTTGTCACCAGTTTCTCTTCCTTCCAATCTGTTCTACATGCTGCCAGATCAGTTCTCCTCATTTCCATGTATCACTCCTTGTTCAGAAAACTGCAATGAATTCCTAATCAGACATCAGTGAGGTAAATTGTCTCTGCTTCATTTTCAGCCTGCCTCATACTCTGTGGGAGGAGAAATTGGTTGTCTATTGCCCTGGTCTTCCTTTTGATGGGCTGTAGGTTGGCAGTGGCATTCCTCCACTAAAGGCCACAGCTCCTGTTGGGTGTGGCTAAGCTTTGGATATGGTTTGTGCCCCAAGGGTTCAGGTAAGGGGGCACGGTGCTCAGTCCACGTGGTGTTGTTGAGGTGTTGGGACCTTTAAGAGGTGTAGTCTAATGGGTAGGAGGACCTTAGGACATGGGAGCCTGCCTTTGGAAGACATTAACATACTTCTCATGGGACCCTGGTTAATTCCCAGTCACTCTTTGGTTTCTTGTCTTGTGATGTAATCTTTCACTCCCATGTTATCTGCCATGAGGTCCTCACCAGAGCCAAACTAATGCTGGTGCTGTTAGGTAGAATTTGACCTAGGCAAAGCTATTTTGAATCTTATCCACCATCTTAGAACAAGACCCACCTATCTCTAAACCGCTGACCCACCAAAGAAAGGATGCTTCCCTAAAAACTCCCTAGCAATGCCATAGTCTCCTTTTCCCTGAGTCTTCTATATCTACCCCAGTCTGTAAGTGGAAGACAGGTCCCAGGCTCCACTGGACACCCCTCCGTAGGTTCTTCCTGAATAAACCTGTGTTACTGTTGAGGCTGCTCTCCTCTCTCTTTATTTCCTTCATTTCACCTCTTTCTTTAATGGCGCCACTACTTGAACCTCCAGAATTATGAGCTAAATAAAACTCTTTTCTTCATAAGTTCTCAGCCTCAGGTATTTTGCTATAGTAATAGAAAACAGACTAATACAAGGGTTCTTCTCTAGCAGATATAACTACATTTCTCTTTCCGGGTTCCATTAACCACTATTTTCTCTATCATCTGTTTACTACCTGGGCCCTGGGCAATATAATCACTTAGCTAAAACATGGGAGCTCTGGGTTCCAGACTTGGTCCCGCTACTTTCCTGCTTGTATAAATTTGGATTTCACTTATATGTATCTTTGAGCCTTATATCTACTTTCTGTAAATGAGAATAATGAGACCTATATAACATACCTCACATGATTATTATGCAAATAAACTTTAATTTTGTGGTAGAAAAGGTATGGCTTGTTTTGTAAATGTGAAGAATGACATAAGATTTTTTCCATTATCATATCAGAGTAGGCTCTTAAGGGGAATTCTAAAAGGACATTACCAAAAAAGGAAAGGACTAGGAATAAGGTCACAGAAGCAAACAGACAACTTGAGAAAAACATCTGTGCCACTTACAAGTCACTTATGCCAGTGAATCATCTGGTACCATCCTCATTCAGGTCCTCAGGCACAGGGCAGCCCTGTGCAGGTTGTCATGGCAACTGCCAGTCAGAATCTAGAAATTCTAGCAGCTTACAATATAAATCACTATGAGGAAAGGCTCAGAGCAAACCGCAAAAAAATGTATATCTTGGAGTCTACAGAAAGAAGAACTACAGTAAAGATGGTCTACACACATGGTTCTCAAAGTATTGGTCTTGGACTTGCAGCATCAGTGTCACCTGGGAACTTATTAAGCATGCAGATTCATGGGCTCCACCTCAGATCTGTTGAATCAGAAATTCTAGGACTGGGACACAGCTGTCTGCAGTTCAAGAAGATTTCAAGGTGATCCTAGTGTATGCTAACTTTTACGAAACACTGCACAAAGGGTCAGAAAATTCAGCTTCAACACTCAGTGTCTAAATATGCAGTGTGTAGGTTTTAAAATAATGAAATAAATGCTTGAAAATGGAAGGCAAATATGATTTCACAATTTATCTCTGGTTTAACTGAATAGGAATAGTTACTAAAATACCATAATAAAAAGTCTGACTGTATATATTTTCTATTTGTACATAACTAATAACCACAACATAACAAATAACAAATAACCACAAACTTTGTAACTTAAAACCACACATTCTCATTATCTTACAGTTGCCATGACTCAGAAGTCTAGAAAAAAAAATTTAACTGTGTCTTCTACTTAGTGTCTCATAAAGCTGCAATCAAGGTTAACAGCCAGGACTAGGTTTTCACTGGGGGCTAAACTGGAGAGGATCTGCTCTTAAGCCCTCTCAAGTTGACAGAATTCATTTCATTGTGTCTGTAGGATTAATGTAAACTTGCTTCTTCAAAGTCAGCAATGGAGAGAAAGCAGCTGCTAACAAAAAGGAGAAATACAACATAGTACAATCTCAAAACTAGTAATCTTCCACCTTTCCGATATTTTATTGGTGTGAGATATATGTTCTCTTTTCTATCAAAGTTTGTAATACACTAATAAGCAGGCTTACTGTAACTTAAGTTTGAAGTCATCTGGGGCTGGAGCTGTGGCTCAGCAGTAACGATACTTGCCTGACATGTGCGAGTATGCAGGTTCAAACTCCAGCACCACATACACAACTAAGTGTCAGAGTAGTGAAAGCCACATGAGAAACTAAATAAAAATTGTTTCTTTCTGTCAGTCAGTCTGTCTGTCTGTCTCTCTCTCTCACTGTCCCTCTCTTTAAAAAAAAATTGAAGCCTTCTTAAGTCAGGAAACCATAAGGCTAGGAGGAAGCCATATTTAAAACTCCCCAACAAGTGTTTCTTTACACGTGTAAGTACTGTCCACTTCCTGTAATTGCCTAAATCTTACTGGTATCTGCACCATCTTATATTAGCTAATCATGTAGATTGTACCTCTGAGCTCTTCCAATTGGAGTGAAGGGCAGGATTTACATCAGGCTAGAGATAAAAACAGATGGATTCCCTGTGAGTATGTGCATACTTCCAAAATTCCGGATGGAAGTCCACCCTGCTGCAGTAGTAAAGTCTGTCTTGCTCACCTGCCTCCAACACAAGTTTATTCTGTCACACACCTCGTATTTCTAACATTGGTTAGAAGGAAGCTGCATGTTCTATCTACATTCAAGTGGAAGGGGTTATACAAGGGAGTGCATATAGGGAGGTAAAAATTCTTGGCCATTTTAAAGTCTGTATGTTAGATAACTGTCAATAACAATGGCCACATTTAGGTGCAAATTCCTCTTTCACAAAGCACAGTCTTTTAGAGACACACCCTACCTCTTCACACCTGAGCCTGCAGTAGCCAATGTTGTAGCGCAGCCGCAGTGAGCCTTACCTCACCACACCTAGCCCGCAGGTGACGCCCAAACCCTGCTCTTGGGAGAGCCAGCGCAAGAGCTAATAAATTCCCCCACTCCAGACCGCCTATCTGCTGTTCTCTCCAGTCCTTGGGAGCAGCCATACTGCTATCTCTCTTAATAAAATCTCTGGTTTCAGCTACCAGGGGTCTCTTTTCTGCACGAGTGTGTCCAACAATGGTTCCCACCAAGTCCAGCACTGTATGGCACAGTCCTCCTTTTCTCCTCTAATGATTCATGTCTCTCCTGCATTGAAAATAAATTTATCCATGCACTATGGTTTCAGAGTCTTCATTCCATATTAGCATCAGTTCAAAGACTAAAATCTCATAATCTGAATTAGATCTACATATTAGATGAGGAAACTCATCTGAGTTTCCTAGTTGAAGTTTCTTGGTAGTTATTAGGCTACATTTTCTCTCCTATGAAATTATGATACTAAAGAGACACATAATCTGCACCCCCAAGCACCAACATACAGTAGTGGGATAAGTGTAGCATAACAACTATTTATATAGCTATATGATTACATTTGGAAAAGGCCTTAATGGGTCCTGTTACCCTGATTGCTTGATAACTGATTATCTATTCCTATTCAATACCAGAGGTAAGGAGGTGGATAAAAATAATTAGGAGTAGCTCTGAACGGAAATTACAGGAAAGTTCAGGCTCAAGGGCTAAAAGACAGCCAATTACAAGGTCATGGCTGAGCCGAAAGCCTTGCTATTACTGCAATACCTATTTAATATGGGTTCTTTTTTTTTTTTTTTAAAGAAAGAGGGACAGAGAGAGAGAGAGAAAGAGAGAAACAACTTTATTGAGTTTTTCACATGGCCTTAGTTGCTCCAACACTCAGTTGTGTACGTGGTGCTGGGGTTTGAACCCGGGTCCTCGTGCTTGTAAGGCAAGCGCCGAAACCGCTGAGCCACCACTCCAGCCCTTAATATGGGTTTTGATCAATGCCCATACCCAGAAGTTATGCAAATTTCCAGACTAGTACATTTAGGTGGAAAACATGCTATGAGTTCCCCTCTCACCTTGTGAGAGTTCTATATCTTCTCTTCTTACTTCTCACTTATATTAATTCTATTGTTTACTCTTGCCTTCCATTATTGTCTGTAGATTTTATTCTTCAAATTTGCAAACCAAGAATCCAGAAAAACTTCAGTGAAGCAGAAGGATCTGGTTTCATCTCAAATTCTGGATTTAGTATCAACTTGGGAATTCAAGAGCCTCCTTTCATTTTGTTCTCTGTCCCTTTCAGTTTAGGTTGGCTGTGTTTCCTATGAAGTAATTTTCTCAAAGACTTTGTGAGTGTCCCATGCATTTCAATTGTGTTTACTTCCTCCCTAGACAAAAACCACACCCACATTTTTTTCAAGAAAAAAAAACTTCCTCTACTTGAGCTCCTGCTAAAAAGGTGGAGGGACAATACTCTCAAGCTTCCTAGAAACCTTAGGGGTTGATTGAGAGGATTTGTGAGATCTACCATCAAGCTCTTCAAAGGGTTCTTTGTGTGACTGAGTACTCTGACCTTTAGATTTTTCTGAGATTTTAACAAAAGGTTGTAGGGTCACAACCTCGATTTCGTCTCTAGACCAAGCTGTTTTAATTTTAGCATCTCTTGCCATTTGAAGAAACTGGATTCTCAAAATTATCATGGCCTCATTCATTTTTGTTCTTCCCCTGATTTATTTCTCTCTTCTCACATTTTACTACAGGCAGCAAGAAGAGACCAGACAGCACCTTCAACATTTCTGCTATAAATCTCCTTAGCTAGATAACCAAGTTCATCACTTAAAAGTCTGCTTTCGACATAACTGCAAGAGATAATTTTTATGAACTTTCTGCTCCTATTTAGTAGAGGTTCTCTAACAGAGAACAGAAGTTCTCTAACAGGTAGTGGTTAGACATGAGCAGTGGGTCAGGAGTTTAAGAAAATACTTAGTACAGAACAAATCAGTTAATTACCAACCCTGCCTCAAGCAGGGTTGACTATTAAACTATTCCTTTTATAACAGGAGGAAGATAGATAAATTTAGGAAAGGACGAAAATGGGTTTGCTCAGTAAGGCCTAATTTCTAAGAGTCTTAAGCAAGACTCTACTCAAACAATACAGATCAAAGATTCCCCAAATGAGAAAAGCAGGATGATTAAGACTAGGGCCTACCCACCCTGGAGCTAAAATTAGCTCCAGTTAGGACCTCTCAGCCAGGCCAAGATGACCAAGTGTTTCCTTAGGTTGTTAGCTAATATAGTCTGTGAATCTAGAGTCCAGAGGTGATACTTGGGCTCAACCCTCTAACAATCTCCTACTTACCCCAGTAAAAACTGGGACATGAAGAAGTGAGTTGCCCCTCTCCTCTCCCTGGAGGGTGTTTTCACTACCTTTTTCTCTTCTAGTAAACTTTGATATACTTTACTAAGTCACATTTCTTACTTGCAATCCTCTCATACAAAAACAAAAGAGCCTAGAACACAACACAATCTTCCATAAGAGCTTATCTAAAGTATCATCTTATCTCTGTTATCATTCCTTCTTCCTCCAGTTTCCAATAACAGTTTTTTACACTTTTTCTGAGCCCTTACCACGAGATAATAATTCTTCAACTCCAGATTTCTACTTACAGTCCACTCAAGGCAATTTAAGCTTTCTCTATCATGCTCCTCCAAATTCTTCTGATGTCTGAGGACTGCTCAATTCCAAAGCCCCTCCTACTTCTTTTGTAGGTATTACTACAGCAACATCCTACTTCCACTACCAAAATATTTATGATTTTTCTATTGCTGTGTAGCAAATTACTACAAATTTAATAGCTTAAAATAATACACATTTTTTCACTTTCTGTAGGTCAGAAGTAAGAACATAGCTTAACTTTGTCCTTTGGGGTCTCACAGGGCTGGAATCAAAGTATCAGCCAGGACTATGTTCTCATCAGAGACTTGAGTATGGAATGATTTACTTCCAAGCACTCTCAGGTTAGGTAGCTGTCGGAATCTATTTCCTTGTAGCTGTAGGATTCAGGTAACCTTGTGCCTTCAAAGGCAGCAATGCAGAGATGGGAGTGGGTGGGAGGAGACTGCTAACAAGATGGCATCTTCTTATATAGTGTAGCATAACATAATCATGAAGATGACATCCAATTACCTTCATCATATTTTATTAGTCAGAAGCAAGTCACAGCTTTTACTTATATTCAAGAAGAGATGATTTTATAAGGGCATGAACATAAGGAAATGGAGATTATTTGGTCCAACTTAAATCTGTTTGCCATATTGGCCTTGGTCAAAATAAATAAAACTAAAGAATTATTAGAGGAAGATTACTTCATGCTAAGAAAATGTATAAATTGACACTCAGGAACCCAAGGGTGGAAGAAAAAAGGAAACCAAAAGTGTGGAAAGAAATAAAATTGGGTTTCACTGTAAGTTGCTGAGAAGTGTATGGAAGATGCTTTGCTAATGCAGATGATATAACCAAAGAAGGAAAAGATCATAAAGAATAAAATTATTAGGGAGAGAAATGTAGGTGATGGGTACTAGGGATTGAACCCAGGGATGCTTAACCACTGAGCAACATCCCCAGCCCTTTTAATTTTATTTTTTATTTTGAGACATTGTCATGTTAAGTTGCTTAGGGCCTCACTAAGTCGCTAAGACTGACTTTGAACTTGAGATCCACCTTCCTCAGCCTCCTGAGCCACTAGGATTACAGGAATGTACCACCACACCCAGCTTAAAAATGTATTTTGAATAATGGGTAGTATGAAAGAAAACAGAGAGCATTCCATTAAGTAGCAAAGATATAAACACTATTAGTAATTAGTTGGCTGAAGTGATTCAAATATTCTATACCTAATTTACACATTAGAATAACCAGAACTTCTTAAAAACACTGATTTTTCCTATACTATGTGCTAATATTTTGATTAGTTTTGGATGCATTGCATAAGCCAATGATTTTCAAAAGTGATCCAAGCAAATTTAGTGTACCTCTGGTGATGAGTGGCACAAGACTGATTAAGAGTGTACTGTGTGAAACAAAGTAGTAGGACACATATGCCCAGTAGGAATAGTTGTAGATTACGTGTTACCTAGAGTCAAAATCAAAAAACTTAATTTTTAAGCTTGCCCCAATTCTTTTTTTAAGAGACAAAGGGACAGTGAGAGAGAGAGAGAGAGAGAGAGAGAGAGAATCACTTTTATTTAATTTTTCATGTGATTTTCTTTTTTATTCAGAAATTTATTTGTTGAACAATCTTTTAATGAAATAATATAATATGTATATAGATTCTGAAGATTAGATTTACCCCCAAGAGTGCCACCCCCAATTACCCACCTTTATCCCTTCCCTGCCCTTCCCAAAACATCTCTAAAAATGTATTACTAGACCCTGACCATTGAAAAAGGAGGTCTATTATCATGTGACTTTCTTTGCTCAGACACTTTGTTGTGTACGTGGTACTGGGGTTTGAACCCATGTCCTCATGCATGTCAGGCAATTGCCATAACCTCCAAGCCACCACTCCAGCCCCCAATTCTTCTTCTTCTTCTTTTTTTTGTAAGAGAGCGGGAGAGAGAGAGTGAATGAGTGAGACAGACAGAATCAATTTTATTCCGTTTTTCATCTAGCCTTTGTTTCTCTGACACTTGTGTATGTTGTGCTGGGGTTTGAAGCCTGGTTCTTGCACATGCCAGGCAAGCAATTGGACTGCTAAACCACCACTCCAATCCATTGCCCTAATTCTTAATATCTGTAGAATGTATATGTATCAGACATCTAGGATGTACCATTGTAGATCCTATAGGCTTCATATGTTCTTCCTTTTCCCTTTTTATCAGTTGCTGTGGGGCAAGGCAGCTCTATGAGGGCTCTTCAGATATTCCCTATCAGTTTGCCTTGCCTCTTCCCTGAACCTGAAGCCACTCTCTATGGTTCTGTGCCCTGTGACCTCAACCTGGCCCACTTAATCAGAAGGGTAGGCAAATTTTCATCTGATAAGTAAAGCTTTGGCCCGTGGGAAACAAGAACCAGTGGATAAATCCCTCCCCTTTATCCAAATAGTGCTCCTGGTAGAGTCCCTGAGTGTACTTAATAGTGCTTCGTTTTTTTAAAAGAGAGAATGACAGAGAGAGAGAGAGAGAGAGAGAGAGAGAATCAATTTTTATTGAGTTTTTCACA
>PVKS010048135.1:0-12530 GCA_004027875.1 Aplodontia rufa | reverse complement strand
CGTAGCCATCGGGGAATCCGAAGGCAGGTGCTGGTTTCTGAAGGGGCAAGGTCTGCAGCACTTCCCAGGGCACTTTCCAGGCCCTGGGCAATGACTTGGGAAGCTCAGTAAGACCTCCCTGTAACCTCTGCTGTTTGTTTTGTCGGGGTTTGATAAACGGGACTCCACCTCCTTGTCTGGACCTCCTCTGAGGACACTGCTGCCGATTTGACCTGTGTGACCGTTGAGACACGAGAGAGCCAGTGGGTAGACGTGCGCAGACTCAGCCAGGCAGTAGGTTTCAGTTTTCATTCTGAGCAGGAGGAAGAGCAGGAGGCAGAAAGCAGGCACCAGGATGTCACTTGTCATTTCAAAGCTGTTTCAGCTTCAACTATCAAGAGTGGAGAGAGGTGGGCCAGGGAGTCCTGCTGGCTGGGCCAGGAGGAGGAAGGACAGAGGTCCCTGGGCTGAGGGTCAGTTTGAGGCTGAGGCTGGAGCTGGTAGCATCCAGTCCTCTGGTCACTTCTGCTGGGACCTGAATTATGCCAAGGTATGTTGTGTGCCATGGTCACCTGAGCACACTGGGCAGCCCAAGCTGACTGACCCCCCAGATGTAGCCCTGGAGAAGGACCTGCTGAGAGTCGTAGGCTCTGAGGACCCTGAAGGCTCCAGGTGCTGCTTGCTGTAGGAGCAGGGCTGAAGGCAGCTCGGCTGAGCCAGGAACCTGAGTTGTCCCCCAGAGTCCCCCACTCCAGGCTCATGTGCTCAAGACAGACCACTGCCTGGCCCCTGGGGCAGCCAAGGGGTGCATTTGCCTCTCCTGGCCCTAATAAGTGATGCTTCTGGCACTGGTGCCCAGGGACAGCGATGCGGTCTACCTGGACCTGTGGCAGGGGGCATTCCTTCCTGGGGTCCCAGCCTCAGTGGGGGGACAATCCCTGCCCTGAGGGATTTGGGGTTCTAGGATGTGGGGGTGCAGGTTAGCATCTGCTGGGCTATCCTGGAGCTGGGTCCCTGCCAGAGAAAGCTCTTATTATTTTGGGTCCTGTCACTTCCGCAGCTCAGTTGTGCCAGGGCAGTGGGCAGGCTGACACAGGCAGGTGGACGTGCCTGGGAGCAGGTGCGAGACATGTGGTTTATTGAAGAAAACTCACAGGAGAGCAGAGACTGCCCCAGGAGATTGGAGGCCATAGACTGGAGCAGTGGCACCTCTGTCACCCAGGGTGCCTCACGAAGCAGCACCTCCATTCCTCATGGTCCTTGTCCATGGTCCTTGTCACTGGCCAAGTGAAGGTGTCCTCCCCACTATGCCCTCAGTCCCAGGCCCGTCCCACCTAGGCAGCAGGCCCAGTGTGGTCACCAGTCTCCACTGGCTTGGGAGCTGTGTGACCTGCGTCCCAGGGAGCAGCTGTCCTGGTGACTATAGACACAGTTTTCCCAGATCACGTGGCCCTGGTTCCCAGTGTGCCTGAGAGAAAGTCCAAGTCCTTCAGCATCACCCACGTCTGAGTGTTGTGCCCAGCCTCGCTCTCAACCATAACTTGGCTGGGCTTTAGGGAACAGAAAGGGGCCATTCAGGGACACGGGAGGTTGCTGACCCCTTTCTTCTCTATTCTGTAGCACTGGGGATCAAGCCCAGGTCATGCACAGGCCAGGCAAGTGCTCCATTACTGAGCCACACCCCAGCCTTCTGTTTCCCTCTTCTCCAAGGAGGCTGCAGGGCAGAATCTTGGCAGGGGCCCTCGAGGGACCTAACACAGAGATGGCAAGGCTGGGAAGAATAGATCCTGGAGCAATTCCTCTCCATCCTGTGCCCAGTGCTGGGGTGGAACCAAGGGGCCCACTGCTGAGCCCCTGGAGGGCAGGAAACACCCTGGCTCTCTGAAGGACTCAACAAGCATTCCTGACCTGCCCAGCTGCATCTGTGCCCCTTGACCTTGCCTGCAAAAAGGAACCCTGGCTGGACATTGCCTTCTCCAAGCCTGGATCCTCCTCCAGTCCAGCCCCAGCTCCTGTCCCTGTAGGAGGCCACGCCCAGGTCTGCTGCCTCTCCCTCTCCAGGGGCGGCATTTCCCCTTGAACCTTATCTGCTTTCCTCAATCAACCTGTCTATGCCTCTGCCTGGTGCGTGCCCAAGTTCTCCTCCGTCACTCAGCCAAGGACCCTGCTTGTGCTGAGTCGAGGTCCCTGGCCCTGGCGCTCCTCCTGTTTCAGCAGTAGTGCCACCTGGTAGCAGAAATGAGCATAGCAAATCTCACAGGGACTGTGGGGCTGGAGCTCCAGACCGGGTTCTTTTGTCCCGAATTTGAAGGCCAGGCAAGAGAGCTTAATTACGAGTGAAAGCAGGGGAGGCTCAGGCAGAGAGCACAGGGAAGCCGCACTGCTTCCAGATTCATTGCTATTTGATGTCCCCAGAGTGGGGCTCCCCTGCTGCAGCCTTTGAATCAGATGTTCACCCCACCTCCTCGTGGGCGGGGCAGCTGTGGACCCTGCTTGGTCCTCCCACGGGAGGAGGCCTTCTCCTGGGAGTGGACCCTGTGTAAATGCAGGAGCTGAGGTCAATGTCCAGGCAGACTTCACATGGTCACCTGCGCTGTGACGACATTTCCCTTCTGAAGCTCACTGGGAAACTGTGGCCCTAATCACAGTGACCCTGCTGACCTGTGGGGACTTGCCCCGTGATCCTTCCCTCTTGTGCTTCTGTCCAGGTCCCTGTTTCCACCTGCATACTCTCAGGGTTACCGCACTGTTACTTTTCTATACGTTACTCCATTATTCGTCAGCCTGAAAAGCAATTTACTTTCTAGTGTACTTTTTCAAGTGAGACAGAGAGAATCAATTTTATTAAGTTTTTCGTGTGGTCTACGTTGCTCCCACACTTTGGTGTGTGCGTGGAGCTGGAGTTGAACCCTTGTCCTTGCGCATGCCAGGCAAGCTCTGTAACTGCTGAGCTACTGCTCCAGCCCCCTTGAAAGCAATTTAAAGAGAAGCCGTGACCCTGCCTTCTCACTGGTTTGCATTCCAGCACCCATTACTACTTCCTAACTTTCCCCCGCAGGACTGGGGGCCCTGACTCATACCAGGAACCAGGGTCCACGAGGTCTCACCACTCGATACCTTCTGCTGATCAGGGTGCCTCTCCCATCCTCGCTGTCCATGAGATGCTTTGGTTCTGTGCAAGGTCTCTCTGAGGTCCTCGATAAGTCCCTGATTCACTGGAAGGACTGGAAGGCCGTTGTGGGCTGGATGCCCTCTGAGAAACACAGGAAGACAGGAATATCAGAATGAGATCAGTGGGAGAGAGCGGACCCACAGGTCCAGCAAGTAGGAGGCGGCTGTGGATCCCAGCCTCTTTTTCACCAGGAAGTGTGGGAGAGCCATGAAGTAAACGCTAGCACCTGTGGCAAGGTCGGCGAGGACACAGAAGTGTTTGGGTGGGTGACGTGAGGTCAGAGTCCGCAGCAGTGTAATCACCAGTTCTGTCTGAATGTGGGAAGGACACCAGGGCCATCCCTGTGTGGGACACTTCTCTCAGCAGTGCCCCCGCTGTGCTCAGGACGGCACCTTTCGTGGAGTCATCAGGAGGTCTTTGGGTGCAGTGGGTCAGAGCTTCCTTGGGCCACGTTGAGTCCTCTCTCCCCTCTTGTGGGTTCGTGTGTCGCTAGGTGGTTGAGCCAGGGAGTCAGATCGACCCATGTTTCTTCAGAGTGGGGGTCTGCAGCTTATTCTGTTTTCTGTATGTGGTTGTGGAATTCGACCCAGGTCCCCATGCACTGTAACCGCTGTCCCCAGCTCCAGCCCCCGGAGCTTTTCTAGAAACATTGAGAGAGGCATTACTAAGGCATACCCGCTTCAATCCTGCATCTCTTGAAGGCAACTTTTTTTTTTTTTTTAAAGACAGAGGGACAGTGAGAGAGAAAGAAAGAGAAAATCAATTCTGTTTAGTTTTTCATGCGGCTTTCATTGCTCCAACACACCACTGTGCGCATGGTGCTGGAGCTTGAACCTGTGTCCTTGTGCATGCCAGGCAAACATCACAACTACTGAGCCACACGGTTCCAGCCCCGAAGGCAACTTATTTTAAAAGATAAATTCATAGGGCTGGAGCGGTGCCTCAGAGGTTTTGGCGCTTGCCTGGCAAGCACGAGGACCTGGGTTCAAACCCAGTGCCACGCACACAACTAAGTGTTAGAGCAATGAAGGACATGTGAAAAACTAAATAAAGCTGTTTCTGTCTTTCTCTTTCTCTCTTGCTGTCCCTCTCTCTTTAAAAAAAAAAAAAAAAAAGATAAATTCATTATGCAATCCACTGCAGACATTAGGAAAAAGTTACAAACATTGGCAGCAGGCCCTGTGCCTTCCCTTGATGACCTGCTCCAGGTGGCCTCCCAGAGCTTCCATAACCGGGACTGGGAGGAAAGCTGAAGGGACCAGTGAAAGGAGAAAAGGAGGGACGAGAGACAGGCGCGGTTGTAGGCTGCAGCATTCAGGGGTTGCCCTTTCCCTCCAAGGGACCTTTGAGCCGTGAAGACATCTATCATTGAAGATAAGCCAGACATGGGAAGATTGTCCAGGTGATGGCGGCTGTCTAAAGACTCCATGCATTTGTGTGCAGAAGAGGCCACTGGGAAGGTGACCGCCCCAAGGAGGACAGGACCCTCTGGTCAGATGTCCCCTGAATGGTGGCCCTAAATGGGACATTGGGGCTTCTGCCCCCACCTTGTCAGCTTCACCTGAGGGCCTGGGCACCCTGCCCGCTGCCTGGCTGCCTATTGCTGGACTGGGTGAAGACCTCAAGGGCTGCTGAAGCATGTGGAGCCACAGTCCCTGTGCCCAACTGTCTACCCCCAGAGGGACCACAGCTGCACTGAGTACTGCCCATGGGGCTCAGACCTGCATGCCCGGGATGTCTGCAGGGGAGTCCACTGGATTCTGACAACTTGCCCTTGACTCTGAGCAATTTTCTCTCAGGACACGTGGTTTTGTTTGTCTTTGAGGATTCTTTGTAATGTTGGATTTCTGTTCACGAATGCTGCATGTTTGATCTTATCCTGACAAGTTCTTATTTCCCCATCAAATTTGAAGCTGAGTTTTGCTGGGTATAGTGTTCCTGGCTGTACGTTGTGGTCATTCAGGCTTGAAAGGTCTCCTTCCAGGACCTTCTTGCTTCCAGCGTCTGAGCTAAAAAGTCAGACATGATCCTTATTGGTTTTCTCTGAATGTGATTTGGCATTTCTCTCTTGTAGCTTTTAATATCCTTTCCTCGAATTCCCTGTAGCACATTTTGAATATGATGTGTCTTGGTGAATTTCTCATTTGATTAGGCCTATTGAGTGTCTTACAAGCCTCCTGAATGAACATATCTGACTCTATTTTTATACGGGAAATTTTTTCTTTAACTATTTCATTGAGAATGTTCCTTATACCATTCATTTGCATTCAATTTCTTTCTGTACCCCAATTAGTCATAGATTGTTTCTTCTAATTTCATCCTAGACATTTTGCAAATTCTGTTCATATTCTGTGAATTTTATTTTCTTTTTTTGCCATTCATGCACTCAAGCTTACTCAGCCTGTCCTGATTGTCAGAAGTCCTTTCTTAAAGAGCTGACATTCTGTTTTCTATCAAGTTAGTCTATTATTAAACTCTTCCATGGTTCCTCTGATGTGATTGACTGCAGATTTTAGCTCTGTTATTTTTTCTTTTTCAGTATGTCTATTTCTTTGATAATAGAGTTTTTCTTCTCTTGAAGAAGTTAGTCCTTTCATTAAATCTTCTTTTAGATCATTGTTCATTTTAGTTATCAGATCTTTGATAATTTGTTCTCAATTTTCGTTCCACTCCCTGACCACGGACTCCATGCAAGGGAAGTTGTGGGTTTGAGGTGAACCTCTTCTAGTTTGAGTCTTCATCTTTGAAAAGTTTCTTTTGGATCTTTGAATTGGGGTTCCCTGTGTGGGAGCAAGACAAGTCTCTGGGTTCTTCTTCCTTACAGGTCAAGGGTTGTGCCAGACACCGCCTCTCTGATGACCACCATTTTCTTCCAGAAGGCTGTTTGTGCCTGGAGCCTTGTTTTGTTGCACCTTTTGGATCTAGGTTCAAGGACTGAGATTGTGGCACTTGGTGGGGTAGCTGGGCACCCTGCTGTGTTGTTGAAGCTAAGCAGTAGGGGTGCATCACTGGGTGCTAGAGTCCCAGAGGGCTGGGGTAGACCAGAACAGACCAACGTATGTGCTGGGCTGGGACCTGGGATCCTTGGTAGTGGGATGGGTGTAATATATCTGGACCTCCAGATGTGCATGATAGCTGGATGGTGTCTGGGTGTGGAGTCCTTGAGGGTGTCTGGCACATGTGCTGGGGTCGGACTGGAGTCCTGGGCATGCAAGGATGTGGGATGGGCCCTGAATGGGCTTCTTCTCACCCCTTAAATTGACATGATTCTTCACCTGAGATCTCTATCTGCTTGTTCCTCTTTGGGTCTTTGCTGTTGGATTGGTAGTTTCATCCTATCCCTTACTTGGGTTGGGGTATTTGTCAGGAAAGTTGAGTTCAGAAGCCAATTCCCAAACCTGTGAACTGTTAGTGTCCCTTGAAATGTCCGTCTCCTCATGAGCTAATAGGAGATCATCAATATGAACAACTTTGCTGAAGAGATCAGATTAACGAAGGGGGCTGGCCTTTGTTTGCCTCCCTGGGGATTTGAATCTCAGGAGACTTCCCATTTTTAGGCACAGGGGGATGAAAGCAATGGTCACTCTGCTGGTTGTACTCACAGTCCCTCCAGGTGTTCTTTGCTTAGACTGGGGTCTCCTGTCCCACCTTAGCTTATCATGTGAGCCTTCTGGCTAGGGTGGGGGTGGACAGGAGTGAGCAAGGCACTACACAAACCTGAGTGTCCCTGAGCTAAGCAAAGGGCCTGTCCCACACCTCTTCATCCAGGTTCATTCACTGAGCCGTGGCTGACTCCTGGAAGAATTGTGGAGTAGCCTGCTCTGAACTGCTGAGTCCCTCCTGCCAGGCAGTCTGTTCAAAAAGATTCCCAATTTTCCCCCTTGGAAACAGCTGAGAGACACTGTTCTCTCCTTACACATTGGAGGTGCAGTAGGGATGTCTCTAGTTGAGCCCAATGCATGGTTCCTTATAGAACTCGGCTTTTCCCCCGTGGATCGGATTCCAGGTTATGGTTCAGCTACTCCCCAACTCCCTTGCTGATTGGGAGCAATGGCAGACACAGCTGCCACATCCTGGCTGGGACAGATACAAACCCTCTTTTCCACTTGCTGCACACAAATCTCTGATCCTCCAAAAATCTCCCTTAATTAGCGCTGTGTTCTGGTGATGATTCCCCCTAAATGGAGCTGTCCTGGAGTTTTCAATCTGGTTATGGAGCCAAAGGAGAACAGCCTTCCTGCAGCTCACCATCTTGGAATCCCCCGACAAGTGGTTTTGTAACAGTGCAGTTCCCTCTGGAAAATGTTTTTCAAACTATGAGTATTATTATTTTGCAGTATAGGGTAGTGAGAATTGAACCCAGGGGTGTTCTACCTCTAAGCCACAGCCCCCAGCCTCTTTATTTTTTATTTTGAGACAGAGCCTCACTGAGTTGCTGAGACTGACCTTCAACTTGTGGTCCTCCTGTCTCAGTCTCCTAAGTTGCTGGCATCTCAGGCTTGTGCCACGTGACCAGCTGGGAATGTGTTTTTAACAAATTTATTTCCTCCAATTCCCTGAGGAAGGTGATTTTTCATTCCCTCTGAACTTTTCTCCAGTCTTTCCCCCATCTTTTGCCACCCATACCTTCCTGTGCCATCCTGAATTCTGGAGAGAGTCCTGTGACACCCCCTCCTCTCCAGCTCATAGTACTGACTTGTAGACACCCCGTGAGTCTATCTGAAAAGGAAATATGAAGCTGGCCCTGGGGCCAAATTCAACTGAGGGTCTGAGGGGGCAGTGGACTCCACACCTGGGGCCCACCTGGAAGAGGAGGAAGAGGCTGGGCTCTGCCTCGGTTCTACAAATGTGTGGAGTCCATTTGGTGGGAAAAGACAGTACGTTCCACCTAAGTCCAGCTTTGGAGGAAGGTGGAAGGAACTTGTTTCAGGCTTCTGTCTTCAGGAGGCTCTGGGGCAAGGAACACACTGAAAAGGAAAAGCAGTTAGGAGCCATGGCAGGAAGATGCACGTGCAGAGCCAGCTGCCTGTGAGAGGAGGACTGGGCAGGGAGGGTAGTGTGTGCCCCGCCCCCCAGGTTCCCTAGTGTCTGTTGAGGGCATGGGTGCCCCTAGCCTCCACTCTCAGGAGGAGGAAGTTGCCTCCTTTTCTAAATGGCCCAGCTTCAGTGGCTGAAGATCCCATGCCCAGCCTGAATCTCCAGTCTGTCTTCTAGTCATCCTCCTTTTCCCTCATGAAAGTCACGCTCCCTCAGTCTCCCAAAGATGGAGCTTTGAGAAGGAAGACTCTCCTCTCAGGTCCTTTGAATACCTCTCTTCTCCCAGAAAGTTCTGTCTCTGAGTTCTTTGCTGAGCCATGAGTGGCAGATCCTGGTATGCAGGAGCAGCTTGGTCCTACCCTCAGGATGGTTCCTGTGCTGTCCTGTGGTCTGCTCTATTCCCACATCAGAGGAGGTGATAGATGACTCTGAGCAACAGAAGAGGTTTAGAAAGAGTGGCTCTGAGGCTGGGCTCACCTGGAGTCCTGGTCATGTTTAATAGTGTGAATCAAACATGAGCTCAGAAGTGGGTCGGCAGGGCTCTACTGTACTCCTATGGAAGGGTGCACCCCAAGAGAATCCTGCAAGCACCAGTGTTTATCCCTAAGGAAGCACTGGCCCTCTCTCTCTGGGAGGAAGAGATCAGGGTACAATCTACACAACTGGCTAATGTTAAATTAGGTGGTGGGTGGAGCAGTGGCTCAGCAGTTATGGCACTTGCCTTGCATGCACAAGTCCAGGAGTTTGAACCCCAGCACCATGTACAGAACAAAATGTTGGAGCAATCAGAGCAACATGGAAAACTAAATAAAATTGATTCTCTCTCTCTCTCTTTCTCACTGTCCTTCTCGCCAAGAAAAATAAATAAAAAATAAAATACGATGAAATTGAATAAAATTGGGCTATAGTTGTGATTGGAGGCCTGTTAAGGAATTTAAAAAGTGCTTCCTTCTGACCACATGGTTCCCTTAAGGTGGCTCTATTATACATGTGAACCTCAAGTTATGATAAACACACCGTGTGCATTACAGGGTAACTTTGATTGAAAGAAAACACAAATATAATCATTTCCCCCTCGTATAGGATCCGCAAAATTCTTTTCTTCAAATTTGGAAGGCACTTCTTTTTTAAGAGAGAGAAAGAATGAGAGAATCTATTTTTATTCAGTTAATTGAAACAGGGAGGGCTCAATGACAAGGCCTGTAATCATACAGAGAATTGGGAAGGGAAGAAGAGTTGGGCAAGTTCCTGAGCAGTTGGTGGCTTACCAAATGTATCCATTCCAAATAGGGAGAAGATTCGCTGGTTGCAGTTGAGGGAGCCACTGAGGTGAGAGGAGCCAATTTGGTTTAGCTAAAGTCAGGGTCTTCTAAGGAAATTTTAATGGGATTGTGGTGGGTGGCCATGGTCGACTGGGATGTCCCATGCTGGCTGACAGTTCAAGGAGGAGAGCTGGCAGACATGTCAGTTGGAAAGGAAAAGCTTCTGTTCAGCATAAGAGGAGGGTGAGAGCCTGTGGTAGGAATTAAAATGAATAGAGGTGCTGAGTTTGGTTAGGGTGCTCCTGCCACAGGTAGCAGTTGGGCATCCAAGCATGCATGGGTACCCGGTCCCGGCCGGCAGGGACCCGACAATGCTCTCATTCAGGCGGTGAACTGAGGTTAAAATAGACCCTCTCTGGTCTTAAGTTCTCCAAGTGCTTTATTTCTCCCTTAACCTCGGCTAACGGCCTCCAGGCGCTTCCCTGCCTTCCCTCTTTTACAGGCAAGGCCCTTAAGGCATTACATTTAGAGACAAGGCTATTCACATTCAGAATCCTTGTTTCTACTGCCATACCAGAGTCCGTGTTTCTGCAACCGAGGCTCTTACTGCCTGCGTCTTCTACCGCTGCTGATCTCTCCGCTGTCTCTGCTGCTGCTGCTTCCATGCTTCTGTGCTTCTGCTTCAGGACAGGGCGGGTTGCTTCTTCTCTGGCTGCTTCCTCCTTGGGCCGCTTCCTTGCTTGCTTTCTGGCTGCTTCCTTCTTGGGCCACACACCTCTACCTGACTAGCTGCCGCTCTATTTATCCATTACATCAGCCAATAGGGGTATAGTGAAACACGTTTATCCAATTGTACCAATGAGTGACCAAATAGCTTAGTCCTGCGGTCAGGCATTACGTCACTAAGGAAGATACAAGCCAGCTGGGTCAGAGTTGTTTACCACCAATTCTTTTACAAGCCAGCTGGACCTCATGTTGGGGGATCCCCAACACATGGGGCCTTCCATTCAGGCAGCAAAAAACAAAAAGGTTTTAGCCCAGGATTTTAAGCTGGGGTGGTGGAATCCCATTCTCCGAGGTTCCCATTTCTATCTGTGTACAGATAATCTGACTCCTGCCTCACATTCTGGTCAGAAGAGACACTTGACTGCTGTCAGGGAAAAGGGCAACAACCATTCTGGCTTCTTCAGGCTGACGGTGGCTGTCAGGAAAACCCTCCAGAGGGTCTGTCTAGGGGGCTTTGGTAGAAGTTGGGAGGAGGCTCCATGGAGAATATTTCCACGACCACCTGGTGCTTCATGGGTTCTAGGCATCTTGTGCATCAGAGCAATCCAGAAGTCCATGACAGTGGTTGGCAGGTGATTGAAAAAGATGTACATTGGTGAGGGATCACTGAAAACATTATTTTCTGCAAGCAATTCATACAAAAACAATCAGTGTTATCAGCTGGCCTTTGAAGACCCTGAAGATAGTAACTCATTAGAGCTTAGGGATGGACTGACGTGATGTTTATTTGTGAGTGGAGGACACTGAGGTCCTTGGAAACATTAGTAGCAATGCTTTAAACCCATTTAATTTTGATAAAGGCACAGGTGTCCCCTTGAGCTGGGGAATGCCATCTGATTTCTGTAATGTGATTTTTTAATTGGTATTACCTCTGTGTTAGCAGAAGGATCCCTTCAGTTGTGTCACTTAGGACTTTCTTGGTAAAGTCAGTTGGGGGTTTTATGTGCCAAATTACATCTTCCAGATTAATCAGAGGGATAAATATTAGAACTTTTTACTTGTGTGAGTATTGACATAGGTGTATATTTTGAGTTACATTTAAAGAATCAGTGTGTTTCCTTTTAAATGCCCATATATGGCTGTGCTTTTGTTATAACTCTCCTGGCAGGTGTTTAAGACCCAGTTGGTTAAAATAGACATTTTACCTACCTATTCTTAAGGGCAGCTGAAATTCCTCACGAGGCTACTCTTGGGGACATGTGAGAAGCCTTCAGCCTCCCTAAGCCTTCCTCTACCAGTGGTGCCATATGCCAGGATGGGTCAGGGTCTTGCTGACCACATTTGGCTTCCCTAGGAAGCATCAGGGACATTGCCCTTTCCAATGTCCTTCCTCTTTCTTTGAAGAATGTGCATTGGTTGGCTTTCTCTGGAGGCCTCATGATCTCTTGCCATCGGGAGGTCACGTGACTCACCAGAGGTGGAAGGCAGAGTTTGTCCCATACTTCTCTTGGTCCTGGATGACCCTAAAGGTAAAAGTGTTGGCTACTGTTTCTTAGCCCTTTGACTTTCTTGACTTTGGTCTCCAGTTTTTTATTTTAAGCATCCAACAGGCCAGTTTTACTGGTCTTCAAGTGTGAGTATTGAGCTTTAATTTCCTGTGTATAGTTTTATAGTTACTCCTTTTGTTTGATTAGGGTCAGTAATAGCACTTGAAGTTAGTATTATATCTAATCTGTCCTGTAGGTGATGGTTTACTCAGGCTGTTGTGTTAGAATTAGTCCATCTGTAAAACATTAACAGGAAACAGCTATAAAGTTTTATGAATAAAATAATAAATGAATTAACAAGAGCAAAAACCAATTTTCAACTTAATCACACACAGTTTTGAGATTTACCCTCGACAAACCTTGTGCTTTTAATCAATTTAAATTGAACTTCAATGCTTAAATCATGCATACCAAAAGTTAATTTTAATTTATGAGTGCAGATTTACCTATATGTCAATTTTGTTGCCATGTTGACAAAAACGCACATGTAGACAAATCAGATGAAAAACTAAATAAAATTGATTCCCCCTTCTCTCCCCATTCCACTTTTTAAAAAAATGATGGAGTTCCAGATCCGGTGAAAGAAATTTCTAGGCAGCATAGTATGCGGGCAGTGGGATGGATTTTGATGGTTGTGGAAAGTTACCAGTAGCCACTCAGCCAGGCAGCAAACCCCCTACTCACTGTTTCAAAATCTACAGACTCGGGCCCTAATGAACCTATTGTCCTGGGCCCTTGTCAGAGGTTCCAACCATACTGAAAATCTCAGTTGAATTTCCTTACCTACGGAAAAAGTCATATTAACCA
>PVKS010048134.1:0-12508 GCA_004027875.1 Aplodontia rufa | reverse complement strand
AAAAACTGAGTACTAGCTTGAAGGAGCCCTAAGTACTGAAAGAACCACAAATGGCTGTTTGCAGGTTATCAAACTTTAATAACGTTATTTTGTTACAGTGCCGCAGCTATCCTTTTAAAGAGAATGTTCCAAGAAGTCATCATGTGATTATAAAATAATAAGACATTTCACAGAGTAAGGAACGAAAGATGGTCCCCCCACTTGTTGCCACTGTCAGTGGACCCTAATTTAAAAAAAAAAAAACCTGAGCAGGCAGCAGGTCAAAAAAAAAAGCTCAAAGTAAGTATTAGTGGGGAAATAAACAAAACACAGCTCAGAACTGTGACGCATGTTGGTGACAGTCCTGCCCGTCAGAGTGACCACAGTTGTAAAGCTTGGTGATTTTCCATTCAACAGTGATGAAAATGATGTTTCCATAGAGCCAGGCTGAATCCTTGGGGTTCTCTCTCTCCCTCTTCTCTCTCTCCCTCTCTCTCTCGCTCACTCGCTCTGTTGTTGTTCTAGAACCGTGGTTGACAGGTTTTTTTCCCGTAAAAAAGCACAAACTTGTGATCCCAAAAGCACAAACTTGCTTGACTTTTAGTAGAAGTGTCCTAAACAGGACACATGGGTGACATTAAGAGACAAACACCTTTGTATCCTTTCATCAGAGAGCAGAGTGGGCACTGAGCAGAACTCTCCGCCTGGCGAGGTGGAGGTCAAGCAGTAGGGGGACATCTCTCCACCGCTCCCGCTGTTCACCTTACAAGAGGACCTCTGCGATCTCACACCGACTAGTGGTTGATGTAGGGACAAAGCAGAAACAGCTTTGGGCACCACAAGCTTTGGGCTCTGCAGCATCAAACGTGAGGGCATCGGTTCAGATCTTCCTCCACTGTCAACGATGCCTGTTCCACAACCCAAGCAGCTACTGCCCGGCTAACTAGCTTTACCCATGAAGGCAAGGTGTGAAGAAACAATTTATAGGTTCACGAGAGGCCAGCCAGAGGATTGAATTTGTAAAAAATGGGGGGAAGGGATCCCATGGGGACTTTTTTTTTTTTTTAAGAGAGAAGGACAGTTAGAGAGACAGACAGAGAGAATCAGTTTTACTTGGTTTTTCACATGGCTTTCGTTGCTCTGACACTTCATTGTGTACGTGGGTGCTGGGGTTTGAACTCATGTACTTGCGCATGCCAGGCAAGCACCGTAAACCCCAAGCCACCGCTCCAGCGGTGAGAGAATTCTTAAGCCTGACTGTTGAATCAAGGACTTGGATCAGAATCCAATAAAGAGGGTACTTCCTGGTGTCTCCGTCAGCGTGGAGAAGATGGAATTTAGTTTGTTCCCCAGAATGTCGTCCTTGTGTGGACGGAGGTTACAGATAGTTAGTTCCAAGTCCGAGTTGTCTGCAAGAGAAATTTAGCACAACGAAGCCAAACAACAGCCACAGTTTTTTGAGGGTTGTGTGGCTGGATGGAGGGACAGACACTACTGGCCATGTGGGGATTCCAAATGGCTCCATCCTAGTCCAATGGCAGCCCTAGGCGCAAGCTACAGAGAACAGTAGACACCCCAGCAGGGACACCATGACTTCCTCCCCAGCTGCTCCTTGGTGGTCCCACCAGGGGGGCTGGTTGTGCTAGGTTTCTGGGGTTGCCTGATTGCTGGTTCCTCTGGTCCCCCCCAATCTCCTTTCAAGGCATCACTCCCTAGGTACCCTCCCTGATGTAAGCTCTCATTGCATCAAAGGCTTCTGTATTCCAGAACCTGTTTCTGCTATGTCAATTGGACCCTGAGAGAAACAGCAACAACTTAATTTGTCATCATTTTGTTGTATTAAAATTTTAATACGGTCTCATAATTTTAAAAAACCAGGCAATTCAGAAAAGTATACTAAGAGAAAAGTACTATGTGCCCTGCCCACAAATCCCATTTACTGGGTCTCACCAGATTTTTTTTTCTAACTTTTCCACAAATTGACCTTTGGGGTTCAGGACATATGAAGCTACTCATAGAAAGGAGGAAGAAAAGGGTATAATAGACCTGGTTAAAATAACTAAATTTTGTATCACTGCTACCTGGGTATTTGTGGGTATTTTATTTTGTTTGGCTGTGCTGGGGATCAAACCTAGGACCTGGTGCTTGCTAAGCAAGCCTCTACCATTGAACTACATTCCTGGCCCTGGATTATCTTTAAAATTAAAAAAAAAATAGATTTATTTTTCATTCCATCAAACTGATTCATCAGGGGGTGTTCTAATGAGTATTTTCAATGGTATTTCCCCTCATCTTAATTAGGATCCTCAGAAAATATTTTTGTTTCAGTTATAACCAGAGCTCCACACACCTCCCTGTCTCAATCCAAAGGCGCCGTGGGAGTCCTTGGTGGCTAGCTCCATTTCTAACTCTAGCATTGCCGCATTTTCTCCCAGAAGAGCCACCTCTTGAGAACAGAGTCAGGATAACTTTGTGCAAAAATGTCATAGCAACCACGCCAGGGGAGAAGGATAGTGAAAGCACATCTTTCCAAATTTCCAAACCCAGACATCTGTTCCAATAATGCTGTTAGCCATGGAAAATCCAAATATGAAAATTTCAAATCATGTTTTTCTTTTTTCTTTAAGAGCATCCCCTAAGTTCATCTCTTGGAAACATATTATTTAAAAAAAAAAAAAAAGTTCTAACCTTTTGCCCTAGACAGGTCCAAGACATTCCAAAGCCACACGTTCTCCCTCAGGTGCTTTTTGCACACAACACCAAAGAACACCATCCCCCGGCAGAGCTGGGGCTGCTGCGCCAGCAGAAGGGCTCCCTCCTCAGACCAGCCATCCAGAACTGGGAGTCCGTGCTGTGGGCAGAGTGCTACAGTCCTGCCTTGTGAGAAATCCTCAAGTTCCAATACTGAATCTGTAAAAACATGAAGTGATAGACACATATTTGCTTTCCAGTCTAAAGAGTGAGAGGTCCGCTCCCATCCTGACCCTCCTACGATCTTGAGGAAATGACCTAACCTCTCTATAGCATGCGGTGAAGAAAAAAATAACATCATGTTAGTGAAAATGTTTAGTCAAAGGGCTGGAGCGGTGGCTCAGAGGTGACGGTGCTTGCCTGCCATTCACGAGGATGCGGGTTCGAACCCCAGCACCGCGTACGCAATGAAGTGTCAGAGCAACGAAAGCCACGTGAAGGGCTAAATAAAATTGATTCTCTCTTTCTCTGTCTCTCACGGTCCCTTCTCTCTTTAAAAAAGAAAGGAAGGAAGGGAGGGAGGGAGGCCCAGAAAAGTTAGGCAGTGTAGACAGAGTAATGCGGGTCGATTCGGAGAAAATGAACTGACAGTCATCTTTCCTGAGAGGGGAAGAGCATCCACTGCGCTAAGCAAGCAGAGGTGAGATCAGCTTTGCATCCCCTTGCTCACAATGGCATCCAGACAGCGACTCCCCTCTGCTAATAAAGATGCTCCTGGCCCAGGATCAAAGACTAGCTCAGACCATCAAGGAAAACTGGTTTTTTCCTTTAAGATCAATTTGACATTCCCCAATGCTAATAAGGGACTGTCAAGACAGGCCCAGATGCAGACACTCCCTGCTGCTAAGGAAGGAACCACATTCTTTCTATTGGGGCCTGAGGCATGGACCAAAGACTGGACCAGAACTCCTTGCGACCTGTGTCCTAGGTACGGGTTCAGGGAAGCAGTGACTAACTGAGGTCAGGACATCATATAAAATGGGCAGACGTCACCACCTCTTAGGCTCTCTCCCCTTCCCCACTCTGGGGGAAGTCTGCTCTTTTCCCTATGCCTTACTTTCTATAAAATAAAATCCGTCTACTATGCTTGCCTTGGTGTCCCTGGGTTTTCATTCTTTGACTCTGAGAGGACACGAACCTGACATCCACAAAGCTGGCATAGGAAGGAAGGAAGGAAGGAAGGAAGGAAGGAAGGAAGGAAGGAAGGAAGGAAGGAAGGAAGGAAGGAAGGAATGTTTAGTCAATTATAAAGAGCCATATGAATGAACTGTATCAATGCAACCCAAGTGACTGGTCTGGCAAGGGACCATGTTCACTCCAAAGCACTTTCCAAGTTTCCCACCTATTCTCAGGGCCCGATTTTCTCAGGACCATCCCTGGTCTTCTCCTTCTGCTTCCAGTGAATTCCATTTCTATTGCATCTCATAATGCTGACCATACTCCTTAATATCTGAACCTAAATATGGCATGTGTGTTCGTTCCTTAGTCCCCCCTTCCAAACAAAATAACTTCACATGAGGCCTGATCTGGTAGGAAACTTTCCTAAGGATTTTTGAAGGGACAAAGTAGATTTACCTCAAAGCTTAAAAAAAAAAAAAAAAAAAAAAAGCTTACAACTGAATTTGAGACCCACCTGCTCTGAAAAGTCTCTTGGCCCTTCTGCCATGGGACTAGGTCCCCTCCCTACACTATTTCTTTCTGAAGATCCAAAACTGTACCACGGCTATAGAAAAGATCATCAGTGCCCCACCGATGCTCCCAAGCACTGCTGCTCCAGGTCGAGCTCAGTTTCCTGTTGTAAGCACAAGCTGCTGTGAGCTGAGAGAGTTCTCTTAGCTTCTGGCAATGGGCCATTAAGTGCCAGGAAGTTAATGTTCCCAGGGAGCAGCCCGCAGCCAGTGATGGATGGGAATTGAAGGATAAATTCTCCATCTTCCTCACCCCTGGGGAAGAGAGGGGGTGGAGAGAGAATACCGTTAAGATGTTCTCTATTTTCTCTGCCAGATTTTCCCAGCAGAGTTGACTCCTGTTGCCCACAGTAGAAATCTGCTTCGTAATGCACATTATTTTGGCTTTTTTTACCTTTCCTATTTCTCTTCCTGCTCCCCCACCCCCTCCAGATCTTCCTAGAATCATCCCTCAAATAAACTACTGATACTCAAATCTTTGTGCTTTAGCTGATGATGTAGGTTGAATTGTACCTCCATCTCCCTGCAAAAAAAAAAAAAAAAAAAAAAGAAAAGGAGAAATATTAATTCTTGACACCTATGAATATGATCTTATGTGGAAATAGACTCTTTATGGGCATAATCAAGTTAAGAAGAGGTCCCAATGGATTAGGGTGGGTGGGTCCTAATCTGATATGGCTGGTCCTTTTATGAAGTAATACACTCCCGGAAGAGAAATATCATGCGGAGAGACCACAGGGAGAGAGAGCAAGCCATGTGACGACAGAAACCTATTGAAGTTACATGTCTGCAAGCCCATGAAGGACAAGGATTGGGGAATCTAACACAAAGGCATGCAACAGATTCTCCCTGGAGCCTTTGGAGGGAGGATCTGCCAGAATCTTGATTTTGGCCTCTGTATTCTGGAACCCAGAGAAAATAGTTCTGCTGCTTGAAGGCACCCAGTCTGTGGGCCTTCATTTTAGGAGTCATAGAGATGGAGTTCTCTAGGGCTCCTAAAACAAGTTGCATAGCAGCTTCAAAACTCTGTGACAAACAACCACTATCTTTAGCTCCCAGCTTCCTGGGTCAGGACCGTGGGCAGGCTCAGTGGGAATTCTTCTGTCCTATGTGATGTCAAGTGGGTTTTTTGTTGTTGTTGTTGTTGCCATTGTTGTTTTTGTTTGTTTGTTTAACAGAGGAGAGAAAGAGAGAGAGAGAAAGCGAGAGAGAATCAATTTTATCAATTGTATTTAGTTTTCCATGTGGCTTTCGTTGCTTCAACACTTCATTGTGTATGTGGTGCTGGGGTTTGAATCCATGTCCTTGCACATGCCAGGCAAGTGCTCCAACCCCTGAGCCAACACCCCATCACAACTGAGTTTCTTTGTTGTTGTTGCTTTTAAAGGGGACAGTGAGAGAAAGAAAAGAAAGAGAGAGAGAGAGAGAGAAGGAGATAATCAAGTTTATGTAGTTTTTCAAGTGGCTTTCACTGCTCCTACACTTTGTTGTGTACGTGGTGCTGGGGTTCAAACCCGTGTCCTTGCATGTGTCAGGCAAGTGCAGTAACCGCTAAGCCACTGCTCCAGGCCCCCATCAACTGAGGTTTGATAATGGGATTTCACTGACAGCAGGGCAAGTGTAGAGAACCCAAGACAGCTTTGTTTGTTCTTTGCTCAGGGTGGCAGAGATGGCTGGAAGGCAGGACTCGTGTGGAGCCAACACCCAGAGAGCCTACCTGTGATCTCTCCAATATGGCAGATTTAGGGACATGGGAATTCTTCCATGGTAGCTCAGGTCTTCCAGACAGAGTGTCCAAGAGACTCCAAGGCTTCTTGTAGCTGAGTCTCAGAAGTCCCAGCATGTCATTTCTACCACATCTTAATGGCTGGTTGATAAATACACCCAGCATCAATGGGTTGGAGTACAACTTCGCTTCACAATGGGAAAACCAGTAATGAGCTCTGGCCACACTTATTTTGTGTTACTTTGTCTCAGGGTGGGCTTCCAGGGACACTCAACCTGAGGCAATGCCCTAGAAGACTCCAGAATCTGGCTCCTGCCTATCTGTAAGGCCATTCATGTGAGCATTCACCTTTGGCACCCAGCATACCTGCTTCTTGCTGGTTATCTAACGTTCTAGGTTCCATCTCAGTTCCAGGCCTTTGCTTCACTCTTTTTTTATTACATAAAAAGGTAAAAATGATTACACAGTAGATGCTATGTCATAGATGTTCATGTTCTTTTCTTCCTGGAATGCACTTCACCTTGATCCTTGGCCACCTGGCAGGTGAATTCATCCTTCATGACCCAGATGAGGCTCCACATTCTCCATTCCAGCAAGATCATGTGCTCTTCCCCTGCTCCTGTATCAGGCTAGACACATGATCAGTGTCACTTGTCAGTAAATTCCTCAGGAGAGCTTTTCTTTCCTCTATCACTGTATCCTTCTGAATTATCTTTGGCCCTAAGAACCCCAAAGTCAAAATCTAATCAATAAAGAGAATGACTAAATTTTTACATCAATTTTCTTCTCCAATATTTGAGTGAATTTCTTTATATATATATATATATATATATATATATATATATATATATATGTATACATATATATATATATAAAATTTTTATTTTTGAGAGAGAGAGTGAGGGCTGGAGCAGGGGTTCAGCAGTATGGCACTTGCCTGGCATGGGCATGCATTAGGACATGGGTTCAAACTCCAGGGCCACATACACAACTAAGCAACAAAAACCAGATGAGAAACTAAATAAGTGGTAAAAACACTCTACCATTGAGCCTCCTCTCCAGCCTCTTGAGTGATTTTCTTAATATCAACCAACTCCATGTACAAGCTGATTGTCGTACTATTGTCAAGAAGGCTAAAATAAATCAGAAAGAGATTCTCCAAAGAATGATGACACTTATTTGGGAGTAGCATCAAACAGCTGTGAGCCCCAGCTAACTCTGAGCATATAAATGGGGAAGATTGCATAATGCATTTTGATACAATCATCTCTGGCTACAAGGATTACTGGACAAGAATGACTCCAGTCCAATGCCAAAGGGACAGTTGAAGGGCTGACATCTCAGCAGAAGTATGTTTAGCAGAAGGTTCCAGTGGCCTTTCACAAGGTTGTGGTTCTGACAGTCCTTCTGACAGTTGTCCTCATCTGTGGGATTTGGGGCTGAACCCTCTGGTGAAGCCACTTCTTCATCATGGCACTATGTAAGCACCCTTCCTTCATGTCCTCCTTCTGACTTTGTTTATCTACTTATTTATGTTAGTTTTTAAACAAGCAACCTGATTCTGACAGCATTCACACTGCCCTGGGGGCAGTGTCAGGAGAGATGACTTAAATGCTGGGATATTAGATGTGATTGACTGATCATCCCTATACACTCCCTTTGCTCTTCTGGTCCCCGAACAGACTTGGTTGATATCTTCATAAAGTTTCTCTCTCTTGTTCCTTGTCCTATTCTTGCTGTATAAAAGAAGCCACAAAGTCACCAAGCACAGGAGCTTTCTTTCCTAAGCCCCGTCAGAGTTTGACTATAAACTGAGACAAAGCATAGCAGCAGGCGACTTCAGGCACACCCTTCCGTAAAGAACCGGTGAGCAACTGCTGCAGGCTTGGTGGGCCGAGACAAGATGGAGGACATTTGTGTAGACACAGATATAACCTTTCAAACACTCTCAGCGTGCAGACAACTGACAGAAAGCTCTGCTTAGCTGACTCCTAGTGTTGCGGCTCAAGAGCAAGATCTGAGGTCAGGGGAACTGGGCTTGAGCCCTTACTCAGGCACTTACTAGGGTGTGTCCTTGAGCAGTCTCACCTAGAGCAGATGCCCTGATGGAGACACCACCAATCATTGAAGCGCCGCTTCTGAAGAGTGGGTGGAAGCAGGGGTTCTGGTGGAGGCAGGAGTCCTGGTGAAGGCAGGGGTCCTGGCCAAGGAGGTCCCCTATGCTTCACCCTAGTAATGCAACAGTGGAAGGTAGCATGGGTGGAGCACTGGACCTTCAGGGAATGGAGAGTGGGTCAAGCTCCCCTCTACGACACCTGTGGATGTTCAAGCTCAGCCTCCAAATATAGTGAAGGGACTTGTGTGGGTGACCTCAAGCCAATGCAGGAAAAGTGGCTTATGCATAGGACCCAGCCCAACACCCGTCACTCTGCATCAGTGCCAAGACATGGAAGTCTCTCACCAGGGCTCCCAGTTCCTCTGGGAAAGCCTCTAATGCCCTCTTGGGGACATCTGAAAATGTGCAATGGCAGCTCTGGTCAACCCATTGGGCGCTCAGGAATGGCATTTTCCAGAGATGACACAGGTCCTGCAATTTATGGAACAGACCCACATGAGAACCAGCAATGTCCCCTAGAGAAGCACTGCTGTCAAAGCACACTGCTGTCCCTGTGTTTTGGAATAGAGAGAGGAGGGACAGTCTCATTACCTTTAACTCCTGCATGGCTTACCTTCCTCATTTAGTTCCAAGGTTGTTTGCAAGAATCAAGCTGTTATTATATAAAAATATTTCACAGAAGGGCAAATGAAACATAGCAACCACCGATACTGCTACATATTTGTCCTCGATGGCTTCTAAGTGTAATGAGACTGTACGTGCCCTGAAGTGCACACATGTTCAGGTCCAGCTCAATGACACGTGTACACAGCTCTATATGTACCAACCAGATTGAGGCATAGGAGGTTTCCTCACCCTAGAGATCGCCTTCAGGCCCCTCCGATCACTAATCCCCATCCAGAGGCAACCTCTGTTCTGCCCTCCCCATAGATCAGCGCTGCCTGTTTTTGGACTTCTAATGTAGTTTCCAAGCTGATTCTGCACGGTATCTGCGTGTGTGTGGTTTCTTTTGCTCAACATATTCTTCAGATTCAGTGGTATTGTGACTTGCACCGGGAGTTCATCTCTTTTTATTGCCTTATCATGACATATCTTTTATAGGTAAAAAGGAATTGTTTAATCCCACAATTATAGCCAAAGCTGCATGGGCTCGCTCCGCCCCCTGTGTGATTTCTGAGGCTGGTCTCTTTTCCAGCCTCTCTCCCGTGCTTGGGGAATTATAAAGTCAATTAGCTTTCAGCTGCACCGGGTTAGGACCAGACTGTCATTCCTAACAAGGACAAGGTCTTTGAGGGGGGAAAGGCTTCTGTGAGCTTAACATTTATTAGTCTACTTATCTGCTCTTAAATTGAAATTCTGCTTTTTCGTATTTAACCATTTTATTGACCTAGAAAGTAGGGAGAAAGACAAGTGCAGATAAGCTTCTCGGCATGGGGACGTGGATGGTACTTTAAGACAAAGTACACACTGCAAGAGAGATGTGCCGGCGCCGTGGAAAGGAACGGGAAACTCTGCTGAGTGCGTTCCTGGCCCCCTGCCATTCCGTGAATACTTAACGACGCATATATTTTTAAAGGCAACTGTTCTCACATTCAGGCCAATTTTTCTTTTGCTAATATGGTCTCTTCTTGCCTTCAATCCAAAACAGATTGAGAATGGAGAAAGACATAGCCTTCCCCCCAGTTCTGTTTCACCAATCACTTGCTCATTTCGATCAACGACAACCCTTGATATGTCTTTAAATATTAGTGTTGGTGCCAGAGCCCACAAGCAAACGCAGTATTCGAAGTCCAGAGCGATTAAGAATCCCTAGGAGGTGCAGGCGGAGGTGAGATTTCTTCAAGGTGGTGAAATGGGTCTGGTGACATCCATGGCTGGAGGTGTCCCTGAGCGAACACTGTCTGTCAGCGATGCACAGGTTTAGGGAGATGTTCAGACAAGTATCTAAAATATTCTATTTCCCTGTCAGTGGGGTCGCATGAAGTGATTCTGAGTACCCTTAGTAACTGGAAGGAGGGGCTGGAGCAATGGCTTAGTGGTTACAGCACTTGCAGTTTCCAACCCCAGCACCACATACACGATGAAGTGTCGGAGCAATGAAAGCCACATGAAAAACTAAATAAAGTTGATTCTTTCTCTCTCTCTCTCACTCTCACTGTCTGTCTCTCTCTAAAAAAAAAAAGAAAGAAAGAAAAGAAAAGAAAAAGGAAAAAAAGGAAACTGCTCAGGGAGCAATGACCACATCCTCCTCCCTTAATTCTTTTTTTTTTGGGGGGGGGTACTGGGAATTGAACCCAAGGGTGCATAACCACTGAGCCACGTCCCCAGCCCCTTTTTATTTTCTATTTTGAGACAGGGTCTCACTAAGTTGCTCAGGGCCTTGCTAAGTTGCTGAGACTGGCTTTGAACAGCCTCCTGAGTCACTGAGATTACAGGTGTGTGCCAGAGTGTCTGATCTTCCCTAGATTCTTCTTTTTTTTTTTAAGAGAGAGGGAGAGAGAGAAAGAGAGAATCAACTTTATTTATTTTTCATCTGGCCTTTGTTTCTCCAATACTTAGTTGTTTACGTGGTGCTGGGGTTCAAACCCTGGTCCTTGCATGTGCCAGGCAAGTGCACCAACCATTGAACCATCGCTGCAGGCCTCCTTGATTCTTTATAGTCACTGACTTCACCACACATCAATCGCAGTTACCATTATCTGTCAGCGTTGGTGTCTCACAACGCTGGGGCTTCATCAGCTGCCGCCCCTTAGCTCATCCCTGTGTGCTTCTAATATCTGCCCAGGAGGTGGTCAAGGAAATGGCCACTGTGAGACGGAGGAGGCTCAGTGAACCCTGCAGCACAGCAGTTATGGAGTGGAGTAGCCCTGCCTTTTCCTCCAGTTCACACAGAATGCCACTCTAGGAAAGGCACCGAAATAAGTCCTCTGCAATACTGTTGGAGCCCAGAAATTCGGGAGGCCGAGGCGGGAGGATCACAAGTTCAAAGCCAGCCTCAGCAAATTAGTGAGGCCCTAAGCAACTTAGCAAGACCCTGTCTCAAAATAAAATCTTAAAAGATCTGGGGGGCTGGAGGGGTGGCTCAGCGGTTATGGTGCTTATCTGGCATGCACGAGGACCTGGGTTCCAACCCCAGCACCACATACACAACTAAATGTTGGAGAAACGGAGGCCAGATTAAAAAAAACTAAATAAAAATTGATTCCCTCTCTCTCTCTCTCTTTCTCTCTCTCTCTCACACACTATCTCTCTCTCTAAAAAAAAGGCCAGGAGAGGTGGGGGGTGGGGATGTGGCTCAGTGGCTAAGTACCTCTGGGTTCAATCCCTGGTACCAAAAAAAAAAGTTTGAGAGTCCCTACTTTGATATAATTAAAGTCTTATCCATGGAAACAGAAGATAATAGCTCGATTTTCCCCCAGTGGATTGTTTAGAAACGACCTGTTGAGTAAATGAGGGCAGGAAGAAAGGGAGGAACGAGAGAAGGGAAGGAGGATGGAGGATGCAGGTGGGGGGATCAGTGGAAGGAATCCATATAAGCACGGCAGCCCTGGGGTTCCAGGGGACTGGTCACGAGCACCACTAGTTATAAAATCACTGCATTTTCTTCTCACTTCCTTCGATGGCCCTCCCTGTCCATATGCATGAAGGTGGGGTGTGAAGAAGTTGCCATTTTTCTAGAGAAACACCTGTCGCAAGTCACCCAAGTTAAGAGTGCTGCCCTGGGTGAGGAACTGGTGGCCGGCTGGCCCACTGGCTTGCTCGCCATCTGCCAACTTACAGCAGGTGACTCATGCATAGATCACAACACGTCAGAGACCTTGTCAAGGCCGGGGTGACCCTGACTCCGCAGATGGTAAAGGTCTGGAACAGTGTACTCCCACCCCCACCCCCACAGTGTCACAAGGCATGTCTGTAGAAAAGGAAACTCCGCGATGGTGGCTGCTCTTTTTTTATCATGCTTAGAGCACACCAGATAAATATATCTGCTCATGAATATGCAAATAGTCTCTTTAAAGTCTACTGATTTGTAAGAAAAAGTCTTGAATCACCTCTTAATGTTCTAGGAATTCAGTACTTCTCAGCGCAAATATCAAACTCCTACTCAGATGTACCAGATGGGGACTGGGTTACTTTTGAAGCATCTCTTTACACAGAAGGCTAAAGCCCACACTCAGCTGAAAAGGTACCTGATTCTATCTGAGGTTCCAAATGCCTCTTGTCAGAACACTTATTCAGCAGGGATGCCAT
>PVKS010048133.1:0-12532 GCA_004027875.1 Aplodontia rufa | reverse complement strand
CTCCCTTAGAAGGATTATTGATTCCTTGGCTGTCTCCCCTCCTCCTCTATAAAAACCCATGTGCCTTAGTAATAAACGGATTCTGAGCTGCCATCAGCTGCGTGTGGTTGCCTCGTTTCCCCGGCTGGGAGGGAAGGGGTCCCCGGACGAGGGGGGACCCGGGTTCCAGCCGTCGGCACTCACCCTCCTCCTGATCGGCTCCCCGGGGGGACAATCCAGCCCCCCACAGGTGGGGAAGAACATTGGGAGACTAGAGAGAGGGTGGAGAGGGAGGGATAAAAGTGGTTTTTAAATCTGCATGGTACACTTGACTCCCAAGAGAAGCCAAATAATACTCGTATAGGCATTTAAATATTGAAAATTCAAAAATGAATGTACATATATATAGCAATTTTTATGTGTAATGGGAGGAATTACTTTGGACCCAAGGAAGCAGGGAGTGGATGAATGTGGGGAGAAACTGGATAAGGATCAGGCTCAAGTTACATACTGGAATCAATTATTATCAATTAATAGTTTTAATCATTCTCAATATGTCACAGTTGTAATGCATATCAACTCTATCATCCAAGTGCTTCTTGGACATATTTCCTTCCAACTTTTAGCCTTGCTGTATTAGCTTATGTTCTTATTATCATGGAGTCTAGAAATATACAGTTAAAGTATATCAGGGTTTTTTTTAAACCAACCTTTTTCCATGCTTCTTTCATAATGTTACTCAAACAATTTGTGTGATTATATTTACCTACTATTTGTAACTCTTACCTGACACTCCAGAAATATTGACTCCCAGATTAATTTAATGACACACTAACCCTTTCATTGTTTTGCTTCCTTTTGGCTCTCTAACCTGATTGGTTCTTCAAAATATTACTTAGACACCATCTCTTCTGAAATTCTTTACTGCTCAATCTCTCAGTACCTATGTATCCCGCAACATGAGTTCATACCTGCCCACAGCTATACTTATATCTTGCATATTTTCCCATTTGTCATTTATTTACATATTATATCCTTTGACTATGTCAAACAGCTGTAGGGAAGGCTTTGCACCTGCCTTATTAATTTTTTCTATCCATGTGCTTACTTCAAACACTTATTGAATTAAATAGCATCAAGTCAACATTTGGAAATCTACATACTATCATATAATTGTTGCATTAGCTATAATTGTTGCTTTTTTCACTTGTTGGATAATTATTCATAGTAGGAATAAATTGTTAGAAACAATAACATTACCACTTTTACTGAGGGACTTAATTGCTTTGTTTTCTCAGATTGACGTTCTAACAAATGTGCATTTCTTAGATCTTCCCATCTGGCAGTTTTCAGAAAACATTTTGGAAAAATGATTGTACCAACTGAGGTCTTATCATCTTTGCCCATCTCATTTATTTGAAAACTTTAAAAACCAGAGTCAATTTATGGAATAAATAGCTTTTATACAAGCATGTGGATATTAAATATCCTCATATCTATGACTCTCATACTATGAAGATCCCAACTGGGAAAATTATAAACTGGGAAATTATAAACAACAGGGATTTAATGCAAGGAATTGATTATGTAGATTACAAAAGAGCAAAAACATACAACTGGAAACATTTAAGGCAACTAAGAAATTAAGAAGCATTTTCTTCTGCTCACAGAACCTATCCTCAGACTGAGTAACAAAGGGAAGAAGTATTGTCACCAGAATGGAAGAATCAATATCACCTGTAAGGAGGTAGAAACCAGTGTGAGCTTTTCCAGAGAGAGATGTTAGCTTAGAAGAACCTCAGATATGGTCAAAGACACCACTTTGGACTGACAAGAGAGGAAGATACATGTCTTAGATTCTCCCTTTTTCTTACTCTCTAGTGTCTTGACAATGTCTGTCAGACAATGTCTGTCATTGATCATGCCCCAATTGACATGAACCCTGGGAAATGCAACTTGTAAAGATCGTCCTTCCTGATATGTACAACACAGCCTAGACTTTTTTTTTTTGTACTGAGGATTAAACCCAGGAACTCACATCACATATGCTTGTCAAGCTCTACCACTGAGCTACATTTCCAGCCCACTTTTTAAAGTTGGATTTTGAGACAGGTTCTCACTAATTTGCTCAGGTTGGCCTTTAACTTGTGATCCTTCTAACTCAGCCTCCTAAGTAGCTGGGAGGTGTGTGCCACTACACCCAACCAGAGCACAGAAATCTTGAGAAATGGACCTGAGCACAGTTGTCTAGGAAGATGATCATTTAAGGGATGTGATTCCACTTGTTTTTTAAATTTTAAAATGTTCACCATATATTGTTTTTTTCATATAATTATTTTTAGAGCATGTCAGTAAACAGAACATATACCTTAAAAATTTTGTGATTAAGATTTATCAAAATCTCTCACAATAGAGTCATATATGGATCCAACCAAAATGATGAGGATTTGCATTTTGTCAGGATACTCTGGTCATCTGGGAAATAAATTAGTGTGTATTCGTTTATCTGAACTATTAGTAGACACTTTAGAAACTGATGCTATACAGGAAAGATAATTTCTTTGTAGCATGTGTCCAAGTGTTAGGGAAAAGTATGAATGAAGAAGTCTGTAACACCAACAAGAAGAAAAGCATAGCCATGTGACACTTTCAACAGAAACCAGGTAGGCAACAGTACCAGAAGGCTACAGAGAGAGAGCAAAAAGGAAAACGAGGACCACTGCTTCAGAGTGTGGAGACAGAGCTGTTCCTGGGTGTTTCTCAGACACCGTTTCTGTTGCAGCAGCTTCAGATTTCCATTCAGAAAAAAAAAAGCATAGCAAAAAGGGAGTTAGTAAAACTAAGGGTCCTATATTGAAGCTTTATTCACATGACAAAATGCAAATTTTATTTGTTTTGGGTTGGGGTAGAAGCTGTCCATAAAGACTGAATGAAATCAAGAGTTTATTTCAAGCTAACCCTGGACCCTGCCTGCTCTAATCTCTACTTTCTATTTCCTTATAAAGATAATGTCAAGTTTGCATTGATGTATTTTTTTCTCACTTGAATCAAACAGGCTTCTGTCTGACTCCATTTCTCACGTTATCTTTTATGTGTTACTCTTGTTCCCAAATGAAAAATAAATCCAACACTGGTTGTCAAACAGCTTCATTAATCATCAATGTCCCATTGAAATGCAGAACAGAAAGCATGGTTTTCTGTTTTCAAGAGCAAAATCAACCTTAGGATGTTTTTTAACAAAAATTTTGTGGACAATTTTTGATTCATTCTCTTATTTGGGTAAACTTGATTTAAAGTTTTGCTATAGTAAACATTGAAAATCTTATATAATATACAGTTTTTGATCATGAAGATGGAGTATAGTATTAGTATGTGTTAGTAGAAGAAAATGGGTATGTATAAATCAAGCTAATATAATTCCAGAACACAACATAAATGTCAACTTGCTTTGGAGGGTGAGTAGTATTATGAAGAGAGCTTGTTGTCAGGTTGGTGCTGCTATTGAGGAAGTGAGAAGCAAAGTTTTTTAAAAAAATTGTTTCAAGAATATCCTCTAAACACTCATTCGATTATAAATGACTTGGAATTAGTAACATTCAAATACCACATGGGAATATGAAGTCTGTCAATTACACATAAATTAATGATTCTTTTAAAAAGTTTTCAGCTGAAAGATCTTTACTTTTAAGCCTCAAATAATAAAGGATTTATTATTATAAGAGCATCCACTAAGAGAAATTCAGAAAATGAAGGACAGTCAGCATGCAGGATGAGGAACTCTCTCAGTGGGGGAATATGGGAGTTCATTCTAGTATTTTCTCAGTGTGATTCTGTTTCTCACCCTCTTCAATTGTTAACCATTTGCTTTCTATTCTACTATTTCCCCTCTATGTTGTATAGGTTTATTTATCAGAATTGCTCCTTCCTAATCTTTTTCCTATTTGCAGTGTTTTGATAAACTTTGGCTTCTCACATTGTTTCAGCTTCTGCAATCTCTAAGTGTTCCATTCTTATTCTATATTCATACACAAAAACAATCCATATACCACGTATTTTCTCTCTAGGCCACTTGGAGCACTGCCCAGACCATGGATGGCTTACTCTTAAATTAGGTATCCATCCATGATCAAATCAGTTGTGGTCAGAAACCAAGTGTCCCAGAATGGATGGAAATCATACATAGATAACAGATTTCACAGCAGCTTTGGTGGTATTAGAGTAGCGGAGTGGTGGTGGTAGTGAGACAACAGTGTGGTTGTCAACATGGACAAATTTTTCCCTGACCCATAGTTCATTTCATATTCAGTCGTAGAAGAAAGAGAAATGATTTTCTGTTTCTAAAATTTCAATGGTATGTTTGTTTTTATAAATAAAAATATCTCTCATTTTGCAAATGAGGGAAGTGATGGCCATAAGGGCTAAACAACATATTTCCTTTAACATAACTAGTTAGCATAGTTGAGACTAATATGTAAGAGTGCTGGTTTTCATAATATACTAAGATATTTCCAATTAATTACTCATTTGATACTGAACAAAAACAGATTATTTTTGGCTTGTGAATGAGCAATCTCTACACTAGCCTGTTTACTCTAATTCTTCAGATTTTGTTTGACTATAGCTTTGGTAATGGCAATCATGGGTAAACTTAATATTTCTGAGCAGCTTATAATAGTTTGATTTTCAAAGTACTGACATGTACAAGACAAATTTCTTCCTTAAGCCTTTTTCTGTTTTACTAGATGTGAATCTTAAGAAGTAAGATAGAAAATTGGCTGGAGCCAAATAATATTAGCCACTTTCATTACCTAAAGTATCATGTGTGTGTGTATGTGTGTATGTATGTGTGTGTGTGTATGTATGTATATATGGAAAGTGAGGGCTGCATGTGTGTGTATGTGTGTGTGTGTGTGTATAAATATATATATAGATATATCCCACTTATAAGTTACAATTATACCAAAGATTTTACTACTTAGAAAGTAATTCATACTATTAAAGAAAATTATAGTGAGAGAATAAGAACATTTTTTATAGTCAAAGTCCTTAGATTTCAGAAAGTAATTAGAATTAGTGCTAAGAAAGAAAACCTTGATTAGAGCTGAGGATGATGAAAAGACTGAAGTAAGGAGCAATGGGAGAGTAGAGGAAGTATGTTCAAATGTATGAATGTGAGATACTGTTATGTACCTACTCACATGATTTCTGAAAGACGAAATCTAGTTACAAGTGGAGAACAGGACTTATTAATGATCTACTAAAAATAGAGAGAAGAAAGATCAAAAGAAAATATCTAATGGCAGAAGTGAAGGAAGTAAGGGAGGGGAAAAGAGGAACAGAGGAATAGTTTTAGACAATTTCAAAGAATAATGACGAGGGATGATAGTGACCAAGTTCAACATGGATACCATGTTGTGCAGTAGCGCTCAACCCACCTTTTGTATATATGAAACATTTCCAAGATAATACAACTGAATAAAATCAATACAATACACATTTCTTAGTACCTGACAGCATGATTTCTATTTAAGTTTATGATATTATATTTATAAATAAGTTCTTGATTATTTTTGAGAATCAAAAAATACATAACTACAGAATTTTATTGATAACACATTTCAAAATAAAATAGTAACTAAGTGCCTAACTCAGATGTTTCTAATGATTATTATATACAATGTCATGTTAAAGTGCCATGGAGTTGACATTTCCCATGGAGAAAATGTCAGAAAATCGCATTATGCTTCTGTGTAGTAGTTCTATAGGACAAAGTCCAATTTTTCCTAAGTTGAGTAGATATAAGCTCAACATTTAAAGATTGCACAGTTTTTCTACTTGTGTTAGAACTGGAATGGAACTCTGCAGCCATAAAACCCAAATTACAGTTTCAAATGTTTTATCAATTCAGAATGTCAAAACCTAAATATTATCCAATACACAGGCTCAAAAATGGGCCACGTACTGGTGAGTATTTTACCCCTAAGCTAAGTTTAGACCATGACTCAAATATCCAAAATATTTATTAAAAAAAAAAAGTTAAAGGATCTGTTGATTCTGAGTACTAGCTGGCTTTTTCTTCTTGCTATTTTTTTCCCATAGAATCATTTTCTAACATTTTCCTTGTGCATCACTGGAAGGAGTTAAAGCCTAAACCAGAAAAGTCCATTGCTCTACATTTTATTTATTTATTTATTTTGTTACCAGGGGAACCTAACCATGAGCACAACCCCGTCTCTTTTTATTTATTTGTTTTTTAAATTTTGAGACAGGGTCTAAGTTTCTTAGGCCTTCACAAAGTTACTATGTGAGGGAATTCTCAGGAGTAACAATCAAAAATTGCAAAAGAGCATGGGTCATTCAACTCAATGCTAATAACAAATAATTTACTGTTCTTTAAAATAGTATATCCAAATATAACCTTCTCTTTTAGCTTTCATACATTATTACTATAGTAAAATTAATTTTCTTTGCCAATTCTTTTAGTTAAAGTAAAACAAATATAAACACTTTATTAGGAATAATAATGGTTATAAATAGGAATGGTGAGATACTTTATTGTGCATTGCAGCTTCATCCTTGCTAATATGTAAACGCACAACGCACTTTACAATTAACTTTATAAATGTATATACAGTACCCTAGGACTTCACCCACTTAACTCAGCTGTATTCCTTTTCTACTTTGACTTCTTTTTTTCTATCCTCATCTACCCTTTAAGTGTTATTTTCTTCCTCTTTTCCTTTCATTCTTTGTCCTCCTTCTCTTGTTCCTCTTCCACCTTCTCTTTCAATTGTATATTCTGGTGGCTTTGGACTTATAAATTACCAATTGCAAATATATACTAATGGTTCATTATTTATCTGATAGTAGATCTTGATACCTTTTGTATGATTAATAAGAAAACAATAATATTATTATGAAATAGTATTGTCAATGAACATATTTGTTTGGTCTATTGATTGGTGTACCCTAGAATTCAAATTCCATCCTTTGAAAGCATTTTTTAATCAAAGCATAATATTTCAATCATGAATGAACAGTTCACTTGTAAATTTAAAATGTACCAAGGGTTAAAATTGCAAACGTAGAGCATCTCAATCATTTATAATTACTGATCAATGAGTTTTAAAAATGAAACTGTATGGCTTTCTAAACCTAGAGATACTAGACAGAAATAACTTAAAATTAAGTTTTCATTATCTCAGGTTGAGGAAATAAACAAGATGTTTTTGTGACTAAAATGGTTAAGAATTCTGCATGTCTAACATATGTTTTGAATTTTTGTTTCCTTCTTGTAAATTATCAGGCTCTCTTTTTCACATGGACTGTGGTGTTTGCCCTTTTGAATTTATAATGGATATGATATAATTAAAATCATTATAACAACTGAAATGTGAAAACAATGGACCAAAAAAGTTATTGCAATAAAATAATCCTGGCATTGCTCAAGTGCAGAAGTGGAAAGCATTCTATCTTAGTAGCTAATCTTTGTTTGTAACCTTTATTTACATTTACTTTTAATATTAAAGAAATTTCTTTTTTCTTATTCAAAGTCCAAACAACTGCATCACTCTGGGTACATTTGTTTTTCTTACTTTATGAGAATGTTAGAATAACTTCACAAAAAATAAGTTCAGCAAACGTTAATGTACTTCTTCTACCTCATATTATTTACCCTTTTTCATGATTGTTGTTAACTTTAAATTCAATGCTTTATTGGGTTACCAAATAGAAGCAGTGGTTAAGTATTAGGGTTATTTATATTAACTCTATGTACTTTGGGAGCACTCATAAATAGATTTTATTAAATATTCTTCTGTATTTATATGTGCATATATCTTTTAGAACATTTATCTTCAGTTTTATGTTTTATGATCTAGTTTTAATCTGTAAAATTATAAGACATACCAAAAATGAGTAGAAAAGGAATTTGAGGCAAGCTTTGGAAGTCAACAATAGTGAAAACATGACAAAATCTGTAAGCTTGGAGTTAGGCTTTCAGGATACCAAGTCCAGACCTGTTACTACTCATTACCTAGGTGATAAATTCAATCTACTGTGGAGCCAAATTGAATAGTCTTCTCATCTTATATATTTTATATAATTCCTATTATTATTATTTTAAACAAAGCTTAAAGCATTTTTAATCAAAAATACTATGCAGATATGTAGTTATATTATTATTATAGTCTGTGTTACTACCCAATGTGTAAAAATCAAACTAGAAATAAAAATAGGCAAATAAGTTCAACAAAATACATTTCCAAAGATAACACTCAGAAAATAAACATGAGTTACTTGCTATCACTAAGAGGTACCCTTGAAATTATTAGGATTCAAATTAAAATAACAATGAAGACTTTGGGTAATTTTTTAGCTTGCATATAATAGATAAGTATACATTTTTTTCTGTTAAATAGCTAACATTTCTGGTACCTGATATTTACAAAAAAATAAAAATAAAACAAAACAAAACATTGAATTATAAACATTTTGCTTCATTGATAAGAAAGTCTTCCAGGAACAAAGAAAATTTTCCAAAAATTTTAGTAATTCTGATAAACTAACAACAAACATGAACATGATTTTTCCACATCTGTTAATGACTAGGTGTTATCATTTACCTGATGGTAAAGTTTAGCCATCCTTCACATTTTGTGAACAAGTTCAAGATGAGAGGTGAAATTGCAACAATTAATTTCAAATAGCTTTGAAAGTAGAATTCATAAAGTCTCCTTTCTTTTTTTGTAGATAAAATGTGCAGATTTTAGTCAAGAATAAAATCATTTACTTATTATTGTTCAGAAGTTCTCATATTCATAAACCTTGTCCAGACCATGAGGTTTTTTATTTGCTCTTTTAGCAGCCTCGAATCAAACAATATTCTCTACTTACACCTTAACTTGTGTTTTTAAATTTAACAAAGGGATAACCTAAATTTCCGGGGGTTGGAGTACAGGGGATACACATGGGATTAGTAGACAAAACTTCGGAGAGGACCCAGCTGGCAGCCCAGGTAATAGCCCTGGCAGTCTGTATTAAGGCAATTTTTCTGCACTGCTGAGTAGCTGGATTTCATGGGTAGAATGTTTGTGATAAGCTTTGAGACCTATGGGTGGATAGTAACACTGATTAATTCACTCATTCTCATTCTCTGCATGTTAGAACCCACTTTCTTATTCTCCATTCCAGTAAATACTTAATATTAAGACTTACAGTGTTTGCTTGTTGAAATAAGGGGAAACTGGCCTTGGGCCACATTTGCAAATCTATATTCAAGTACACCATCAATCAAATCTTACCCAAGTGTCAATGTGCAGCTGGGTATTACAGATGTTCAGTAGAATCATTCCTTTTTGTTTACATGAAAATATATCTAGGGGACAAATTTTAAAACAAAGTAAAAGAAAAACAGGAGAACTACATTTTATGTTAGCACCCTTTTTCTACCTTCTAAACATTCTTACTATTGATATGAGTCTATGCTATTTACAAATTGGTCATTTTGTACATATTTAAGCATGTTCTTAGAGAAAGATATTTTCATTTCATTACTTTTTCATTTGTTCTAAATAGTCACATGACTAACCCTAGGATAGTTGTTACTTTGGAACAACTCTGCAGTAGTATGACTACATTACCTTTTCTTTGGTGAATGTTTCTTGGTTGAATGGGCTAGAATATTTGGAGCACTGGTTTTAGTGTATTGGTATGACACAAAGTGACACTGAAATGATATCCTCAAGGCCTTATGTTCATTCAACCAAGTTAAATAAGTTTCTTGTTCCTAAAAGTAAGAAAATGTAGATATCTGCAATATTCTCTGGAGCTTATTCAAAACCAGTAAAGTCTTTGAGCTAGTACATATGTTCTTTGGATTTTATTATACATTTTCCTAATAATTGAGATATATAAATAATTTAATTGTCATATTGCAGTTCAGGATGGAATGAAAAATGTGTTCATTTTTCCTTTTAAAATAATCTTCCCAAGTTGAAATTAGATCCTTATCTCTCACCTTGCACAAAAATTAAATCAAAATGTGTAAAGTAACTAGGAATTAAACCAGCAACCATACAACTACTAGAAGAAAAGTTACCAACACTCTACCATTTGGGAGTAGGCAAAGACTTTCTGAAAAGTGAAAGAATTAAAGTAAAAAATCAATAAGTGGGATGCCATTAGGCCAAAAATCTTTTGCACAGTTAAGGAAATGATTAGAATTATCAAGATATTTCCTATAGAATTAGAGAAAATCATAGCCTGTGATTCCTCCAAAGGATGTCTAATATCCAGAATTTACAAAGTACTCAAAAAACTTAATATCAAAAACATGAACAACCCAATAAATAAATGGGATAAAGAGCTAAATAGAAACTTCTCAGCAGAGGAAATCGAGCAACCCAATGAATACATGAGAAAGTATTCTAAATCACTAGTAATCAGAGAAATGCAAATCAAAACTACACTAATATTTCACCTTACTCCAGTCAGATTGCCAAAGATGAAGACTATAAACAATAACAGATGCTGGAGGGATTGTGGGGGAGATAGGGACACTAGCCCATTGTTGGTGGAACTGCAGACTGTTATAGGTCCTCTGGAAAGCAGTGTGAAGAATCCTCACAAAATTAGGCTTGGGTCCACAATATGATCCAGCTATCCCTCTTATGGGTATTTTTCCAGAGGAGTTAGAATCAACATATTTCAGTGACACAGCAAAATCCATTTTCATAGCATCTCAATTTACAATAGCTAAATTATGGAACCAACCCAATTTCTCCTCACTGGATGAATGGATCCAAAAACTGTGTGTTTACACAGACACACACACACACACACACACACACACACACACACACACACACCATAGAGTTCTACTCAGCAATTAGAAACAATGAACAATGAAATTTCACCCTTTGAAGGTAAATGGATGGCAACAGCAGAAATCGTGCTGAACAAAGTTAGACAAACCCAGAGAGTCAAGGATAGAATGTTTTCACTTATTTGTGAAGGCTGGAGCTAAACCCAAGCCTGTGTGAAAGGTAGTCAATCTGATATATCAGACCCAACAAAGGCATAGCAACATATAATCTAGGGCACTCATAAATATGTATCAGGGACGAGGGAGGAGGGTGCAGGTGGGAAAGGGGAGAAATAGGGAGAATAGAGAAGGATTTAGAAGATAATTTTGATTTAAGAATATGTGCATATTATATTGTTACTTTATATGCATTTTATTTTACAATAATTAAATTTCTTAATAAAATAATTCTTATATACAAAAAATAATCTTCCCAACTATTGCACTTTTAACTTAGTTAAGCTGTATTGTACTTTACAAAGCCTTCATGTCTTCAATAAAATATATAGTAAATAGCAAAACAGGGTAAAAGTACATATATTTACAATCTTATATGTCTGAATTTAAAAATAAACTCAAGATAAAAGTATTCACAAATAGTTGAACCACAGTATTAAATCACATATAGCCACAGTTATTTTGAAAGAAAATATATATTTCTTAGGTTAAGAAGAGATATAGCAACAACAACAACAAAAGAGGCTGAGGCGCTTAAAGAAATGTTTTAATGTTGAAATATTTTGCAAAGATACTTATTATTCTAGCTTCCTTCCATTTTTGTTCAACTACCAATCTCCCCACATGCCAGTTTATAACACAGTTAGGTTACATCACTTTTTACAAAAAACATGAATAAAGGAAAGAAAGAATCATCCTTAGTGGTGTTTTTAAAGTCAATGATCTTCTGTATGAGTATTCTTTTTAAACTTAGGGACCAGAGAATTTTTATAGAAAAAAGAGTAATGACTACACCTACAATGTCTTCTACCCACTTCAGTTTACCTAATTTTGACACATACTTATTTATCTTCCTGTTTTGCTTAAATTAAGCAGTATTGTTGGCAAAGTTCTGTGTTTAATTTCCTAATGAGTACAAAAGCCAGCTATTTGAATGGCAGATTCACCAGTCAGAAGCTGGCTCCAAACTTGTCCGATCATCTGACAGAAGCAGAGTTTAAGTGCTTGCAGACATCCCTGCCAACAAACTGGAAGCCAGCTGAGAGATGCAGCTAGAGCCTGGAATCACATGGGAATCCTCAAGTATCAGCAGCACTCATCCCAGGAGGCAGTGTTTCAAACAGGGAGGCATAGTCAATGGTCAGTCACGGGCACACATGCACCATGAGAACTGTTACAGCAAGTGGTCAGTGGTAAGCTTTGGGAAGTTTCTTTTCTCCACAAGCACTAACTAGTTATAAAAAATGAAATGTGGAATCATAAGAATTTGTGAACAAATGCCTATCATTAATCAAGTGATATAAAATAATGGTTGCTCTCAGATTAAGGAAAACCGAAAATTCCTATTGCTGAATATTTTTGTACACATTTAAGCACATGCAGAATTATGTTTATATGTTTATATTTCATTACTTTTTACAATTAAAAAAGCATTTTATAATACCACAGTTTACTTTTCATTTTGTAGTCTAGTCATATTTCCCAATTTTATACTTTTTATCTCATAAATTT
>PVKS010048132.1:0-12531 GCA_004027875.1 Aplodontia rufa | reverse complement strand
GTAAAATAAAATGCACAGTCAACAGATTTGTAAATTTTACATTTCAAAGACTCACTAGCCTCACTGGATTTCAGGAAATGTCATTAACATCTCCTTTGGGGAAAAGATGGCCAATACATTTGTTAATTCATTCATAAAGCAAAGCTTATTATGGATACACAGTGGTATTAGTTACTGAAAGCTGATGATTATTAAAATACAGAAACACCATTGGGTAATGAAAAATACAATAATTAAAATCTAAGATGTGAAATCACACATAAAAAATTCAGAAATGTTTCATTTTACTGTTGGTTCTATACAAAAGAATTCAAATGTGAGAGTTACTGTTAATTGATTGGATTTGAAAATATTCAGCTTTTTACTAATTTAACAAACATTTATCAAATGTCTACTGTACATAATACTCCCTTACAAAATGAGTTATACTACTATTGTCATTTCATGGGATTCAAAATATCTGAATATAATGAAAATCTGCTCGAGAATACTTATAATGAATAGAGCACAGACTCTGGAGACAGATACACCCAAGTTCCAATCTTGGCTCTGCTGTTTTCTAGCTGTGTGACTTCAGGTAAACCACTCAGCCTTTAAGAACCTCAGTTGCCTTATTTTTAAAATGAAGAAAAGAATTCTTACCCAGCTAGGTTGCTAAGCCAGTGATATAGGTAAACAGTACAAAACTTAGTACTTTGTAAATGTTTTGTTTATTTCTTTTTCCCTACTTTTACTCAGTAAATAAACAAATAAAATTAGTATGATTGATGTAAGTAAATATAATTGAAATAGTTAAATTCCATGGAAAAATCAAAACTGTGTGTCATTTGGACACCTTAATACGTATGTTTCTTTCTATTCTTTTGAAAAACTGTTTAAAAATACAAGAGTTTTGTATGCTTGATATTCCTTCAGAACACAATGGCAAGAAGCCACAACACCTGGATAATTCCAAAGAGATACATTCTGGAATGCTTATAAGAGGCTCACTCAAGGTCACTGCCTAAATTTGGTAAACTTCCTTCATTTCTGGGAAGACATCAGCATTAGTCAATTTACTTCTGTATATAAATCATCTATCCCAGGCCCATTTTGGAATAACTGTCTAGAGAGCAAGGTTTCTATGCTGGATTGTCCAAGGTATTATCTAAGACATACAGAAAACTGGACAACTGCCTAATTAACCCAGCATCTCTGCGTTTGGCCTATAGGTTTGTGACCACCAGAACAGCCAAATAAGTCTTTGTCTCAGGATTAGTGATCACCAATCCTCCTGGCCATGTACAAACACTGGTACTTGGACTCTTTTACACCGTGGCTTAACTTGACCTTTCCAGACTTGATCCCATTTCTGCGTAGATTTATGGTATCTGCCAGATGCCTCCATTTGTCTGTACTTGGCATCCAGATGTCTCTTGGCTATACCCAGTTCCAATTTCTGACAATCTTACCCTGGTTTCTTCTATATTCATATTCCTTAAACAACTTTGACTCCAAAACACTTCCAAAAGTTTTCAAAGTAGAAATAATTTAACAAATTAACAAATGCATTGTAGGGCTTGGAGTGGGTTGATAGAGATACATTTGGTCATCAAAGAGAGTACATTAAAGAAGGAGGTGGAAAACTTGCCCTACTCAAACCAACCTAGAACTTGGATGCCTCAATATATTATTGTCAATTTAATGCTAATATTATGACTTATTAATATCAAGGCAGAACAGAAGAATAAATATTGCTCTAAGTTTAAACTAATACAAATACCTAATTCAGAGATTTTTATTCTCTAAGAGTTTACATGAAGTTTTAAAATAGTCATGAAGTAGTTTAAGCTATCTTTTGCGTGTTAGGTGTGATCCCCCACACACACACCTCCAAAATCTCTCTTGTGTGAGAGTCAATGAGAAAAAGATATATTGGTCAGCAATAAACTGTTGCCCCAAACCTACTCGAAAGCATGGTGCTGCAGTTGGTCCTAATTTTTCATTAGAATCCTCTGACATCATGCCAGGTATAATTCGTAAAATGTTTCCCTCAATCTTTCTGAAACTGACTATTTAGAATCCTTCCCTGCCTGACAATTATCTATGGTGTAGTCATCTTGCCATATTTTCCCCATTCCTTTCCTTGGCCGCTAATAACCCTCATAGTTCTTAGTCAGAATTCAGAAATTATAGAACATGGACCTGAAGACCAGATGCTTCCCTCAGATATGTTTTGTTTGGCCTGCACAGCACTGTTCTAAATTTTGCATGTGACTTCTCTTAGGTTGGATGGGTGCTCTCCAGTTTACAGTTCCCACAACTTCCTCTTGTAGACCCAGCTAATTTCTAACATTGTGTTTTTTATTAATCTGGCAGATATTTTATCAGGGTTGATAATGTCTTCATTGTTGTTTGTTTATGCTGATGACAATCCTTACAGCAACCTTCAAGCTTCCTGAAAATATCAGAGCAATCATAGAACTGTCCAACTATACCCCAATAATTTCATTCCAATGCCTCAATGTTTCCATCACTAGTAATCATCATTGTTAATTGCCTCCCTATAGCTTAACACATAGCAAGCAGAAAAAAAAGGAACAAATGAATCAAATCTCCCAAGAAAACTAAGGAGAACATTAGTACTAGGAATCTCCACAGGGCAGAATCACATCCCAAGGTCATACAACACTATAAAAAATGGTATTCAACATCATCAGCTTTCAGGAAGCAAGCTCAAGGTAGGAACCATTGTTGGGACACATCTCTAGCAACTACAGAAAGTCAGGCAAGGAGGCTATATCAAAAGCTTCATTTCTATTTGGTCTTCCAGGAAGATTCAGAAAAAGAATCTGAGCATAAGAATATTAAACTAATAAAAAGGTACACCAGGCCTGGCATTGGGTGATTCAGGTAGTGGCCTTGAATTATCTTATTTATGCATGTACGTTGCTTTGAGTTAATTAAAATTCTACAAAGCAATGTTAATGAGTCCTTTCTATCACATAATTAATGCTTTTTCTTTTCTTCGACATTCCAATGAAAATTCAATGCCTTCTAGAAGCCTCTCAGTGTTCAGCTCAAAGTTATCCACATAGCAAGCCATATTAGACATCTTCTTTCTGCACCTCCAGAGCCCTCTTTATGCTTCTACACAATGCTGTTTATCACAGGAGGGGTTCCTTGACCTCTGGCTTCCAGATGGTCTCAGCTAAATAGAAACTCCAGTAGGAAATGAGAGAGGGGGAAAGGGGTAAAGTCACAATGTTTATTTCTTTGGCTCCCTCCCTGCAGGTCTACTTGGACTAGTTGTGTCCATCAACAGAAGGTCACTGCTACTCTCAGCACAGTCTCTTCTACTCCAAATTCTCCTTCAAATTTCAGTATATATACCTTCCCCTCACCTATGGGCTCTCATCCTTGAGTAGAAATAGCTCTGCACCTATTCACCCCTTATAGCTGGCTCTCCCTTATGCTTTCCTACATCCCACCCACATTTTAAAAATTTGTCAAATTAAAGACAAATCCTCCTAGATTATTTTAATATAAATATGCCCTCTCTTTTCAGGGAGGTCGTGAAAAACACAGATGTTCCCAAAATGTTTATAAGTGAATGAATGATCCTTCTGGCTATAATCTCCTCAGGTGAATCCAGAAAAGCCTTATCATACATTCATAGTTTGCTACTGATTTTCGTTTGCCTTGAATACCTCAATAGAATACAGACCTCTTCAGAACAAGGGATGAATTTGTTAAGGCCAAGATATGGTAATAAATCTACATATTAAGGTTAGACAGAGTCTCCAGAGATTATACTCTACTGCTGGAATTGGGGAAAAGTCCCATCTGGCAGGCATAGGAGGACATTTAAAGGATGAAAAATAGGTAATTGGTAGTAGGCCAGGTAATCAGTTGGTATCAGGGATATAGTACCAAACTAATTGCTATCTCCTGCTTGGTTTTTCATTTATTAATTCACTTATTTATTCATTCATTTGTTGGATTTCTGACCTATGGAATACACTTTACCAAGTACATGAAAAGCCTTGAGTGAGTACATGGGAAATTGAGATAAATGAGACACAGTTCCTGCCATCAGATTATTTGGATGGAAAATGGAAACAGGAAATTTAAGAAAGGGTGATATTTAGATAGTCCCTAAAACTAACAGCAGCTGTCTGAAAGCAGCTATCAGAACCCAAACACTGGGCTGGAATTCAGGGAGCATTCAATGTAGTAGGAAGGACCCTGGTGTGAAAAATCAAGATAGGGGCCAGTCTTAGGGGAATGAAAATGTTGGGCAGGCTACCGAGATAAGGTTTCAAGCACAGGGAAAAAGGTATTAATCTGAGCCAAGATACAAAGTAAGGACTGGCTCTCAGAATAAGACAGTTGGCCAATTATCAGAATGGGAGGGAAAGGTCAGGGCCAGCCTGGCAATAAGGGGAATTAATGATGAGTAGGAGAATATTAGTCTGGAACTGCTAAAAGCCTCTGGAAAGGATACATCCTAACATCAAAATGAACTGCTACTGCTTCTGATAGAGGGTGGAGTAAGAAGGGGATTCCCACAAAAAAGAAAGAGGGATACAAAGGTTTGTCAATTATCATGGGGTCATTGTAGGTGGCTGACTGACCAGTAAACTGCCATTCAGACGGATGTCAAAATAAATAAGATGACTACAAAATGCCTGGTTTCCTTGGAACACAGGAGTTTGCAAGATTGGAGGCACATCATTAATTCAACAAAAAAAATTCAAATATCACATATTCAATTACTCACAGCATTGACAGAGTTAACACAAGCTTACACTGTTTAGCACCATAAATGTCCTTGAAAACTGTAAATTTCTCTTTTGAAAATCAAATCATATTAAATCCACTATGGGGACTTGCTATTTAAGTAAATCATGAAGCTAAACCTTTTGTAAAGTTAAGAATCTCTTGTGTTATGTGAATAATTTCCCTCTTGATTATGTTTGTATATTTGTGTATTAGATCCCCTCAAAGTTAGAACCTTTCAGCATAAGGGGTAATGTTGGACTAGGCAACACTAGTGAGAGTTCAACATGCCCCATACTGCCAGATTCAGGATGTGACATTTAAAGGGCAGTAATTCAAAGTTGATTCCATTGCCTCGCAGTCCAAACAAAAGTGACACAGTTTATGGACAAATTTACAGATTTTCCAAGGCCAAAGTCTTTCAAACACAGAATCAAACTGGGCAATAGCCAAACTGAGACCAGGGATTGTTGGGATTGGAGAAGACCTCATCCCAAAAGCAGCAGCAGTATCTATTCAGAACATGAGGCAAAAAGAAGCGACAGAGAGAAGCCAGGGTCAGTTTTTAGAGGACAAACAAGTCACGAATACCAAGCTGAGTTGGTGCCTGAATTGAAACTAAAAAATGGGTAATGAATTAAGAATAACCAAATGGAAGATTTTTTAAAAACTAAGATTGCTTTGGTTTAAAAAATAGCAGAAGGGGTCTTGGAGAGAGAGAAAAGCCTGGAAATTTTAATATATCAGGTTCCTGTTTGATGAGACTGAGGGGGTTCATGGAATGAAGGACTTCTGTTTCCAAAACAGGGTAAATGGGATGGTTGGTCACCCTAGGTACACCTGCTCCTGGGCAGAAGGTAAGACAGGTGGAGTTAAGGATAGAAAGCATTTTAAAATATTCACTACTAGAATCTACAAACATTATTTAATCACTGCTTGTAGCATATTAGTTTCTTACTGCTGCTGCAACAAACTAACAAAAATTTAGTGGCTTAAAACTATACAACTTTATTAGCTTATAATTTTGGAGGACAGATATCAGAAATAGATATAAAGAGACTGAATAAGGGGTGTAGATAGTGCTACAAGTCCCTCCAGAGGTTCTAAGGGAGAATCTCTTTTTGTCTTTTTCTAGCTTTTGGAACTACATCCCTTGCATTTCTTGATTTGTGGTTCCTTCTTTTAGCTTCAAAGCAAGTAGGGTAACACTTTTTTTTTTGTACCAGAGAGTGAAAACAGCCACACTGAGCCACATCCCCAGCCCTTTTTATATGTTATTTTAAGATAGGGTCTTGCTAAATTACTTAGGGCCTTGCTAAATTGCTAAGGATAGTTTTGAACTTGTGATTCTCCTGTCTCAGCCTCCCAAATTGCTGGGATTACAAGCTTTTAATCTCCCTATTTCCATTTTTACATTGTCTCCTCTCTTTCTCTGGCTCCTTTTGTCTCTTGAATATAGTTCTTGTGGTTACATTGGACCCTGACAGATAATCTAGGATAATCTCCATATCTCAAGACACTTGATTGCAAAGCCCCTTTTGTCATATAAGGTAGCATTAATAGGTTCTGGGGATTAGGGTGTGGACATACTTCAGGGGGCCAGTTTGGTAGTTAGGAGAGGCCAGGTTGCCAGAGAGTTGGGAAAGTAGAGAGAGTTAAGTTACAATATAGCTGCTGGGTGTGGTGGTGCATTCCTCTAATTCCAGTGGTTCAGGAGACTGAGGCAGGAGGATTGCAAGTTCAAAGCCAGCCTCAACAAATTAGCAAGGCCCTAAGCAACTTAGTGCGACCCTGTCTCAAAATAAAAAATAAAAAAAAATGACTGGAATGTTGCTCAGTAGTTAAGTGTCCCTGGGTTCAATCCCTGTACCAAAATACATAAATAAGTAATTGTTCAGCTCTCTTTCACCTCTACACAATTCTTTTGATATTTTCTGCAAACTGACAAGTCTTACCTGACAGAAAAAAAAAGAGAAGGAAAATAAGAGAAGGCAATTGAGAGGCCAAACAGAACACAGAAGGCTCCACAATCTTACCACACTCATCACTCATAAAACATCATCATATCTCAATTCCAAATTTTTCTTCAAATTGTCTCCCCTCCTAATTTCAAGTTTATACAATGTTTTCTAATTCATTAGATACTATTACTTTCTAACAATTCTTATAATAGTCCTTCCATGTACTTAATATTATCCAGATCTTAAACTTAGGAAAACTGATGATCAAAAGTTAAGGAACTGATCCAAGATCTCAGGATGTAAAGTACAGACTCCAAATTGAGAAGAAAGTGAAGAGAAAGTTCTTTGAAGACATACAATGGAGTGTGCTATAGTTCTGACCCAACAAACACTGACGGAGCAGACAGTTGTTAGTGGGAAAGCACAGAGGGCACACAGCAAAAAGGCCAAGAGAAAGGAGGGCAGGAATACTTTTCTCCTTTGATAATGGACGCAATAAAAAGGAGTTTGGCTACTAACATTTAATTTGTTTATTCCTCCCAGTTGGGAGATTAATATCATTTTACTTAGCCTGTGCTCTAGCAGACTGCCTTAGGAAAATTCACTGTGATCACCAAATTCTTGCTATCAAATTACCTGCCTTTTGAGGAGCCAGTAACAGTATATGCACAAAGCTATTCAACAAAGCCAAGTAGTCCCTGATATCAAATGAGGGAGGATAAATGATTCAAAGCAGGTAAGTAAGTAGAAAGAGTACAGTTATAAGAAATGAAAGACAGCTCACTTGTATAGAAACTGAATCTTCATAAATTGTAAATGTATGCCAGGGGGTTGAGATCTGTTAACTTCAATGTATTGGTTGGTTTTCATTAGTCTGGCAAACATCTGTTAAGGTCCTACTGTGTTTCCAGCCCTGAACTAAGCTGCTCTTACATGTTAACTCATTTAACTTCTCAGCTGTTCTGCAAGGTAAGAGTTATTATTCTTATTTAGAAGATGAGAAAATGGTTGGAGGAAGTTGGAATAGCTCACCCAAATGCCACACAGTTAATAAGTGAGAGAGATAGGAATTAAATCCAGGTTTTCTGCCTCAAAGTCCTACTTGCTAGGACAGAAGAGTTACTTAATCACAGTGTCTGTCTTTGTAACTATTATGCTGCCTCCGTTTCCACCAGTGTTACAGAAAAAGATGGGATCTGGGTAAACAAACATTGAAAAAAGCACAAAATGTTTTAGGCTATTTATGCATAGAAACTAAGTCTCATCATAGACCCAATCCACAGAGAAACAGCTCTAATAGGGAGAAAACTACATTAATGAGAATACTAAAGACAGAATAGATTAGGAAAGAATGCTTTTGGAAAATTGATGCTCAGAGCCTTCCATCTACATGCAATTAATGCTTATAAATATATTTACCAGCATATGGACTGAAACTTAAGGCCAAATTACTCTAAGAAATCAAGCTATAGTGTCAACATTTATAGCTCTTTGATACCTGTTTTCCAAATGGCTCCATCATTCCCTTCTCTTAAATAAGCAAAACAATTGTCCTCATTCCAGAGGAGGGTATACTAATGAGGATTAAAAAGAGAGACACGGAATCTCTATGGATTGGCAGACCAATCTGAGTAACTTTTAGAATTTGATGCAGGTTGAATAGTAAGGCTAATATATCAAGGCTATTCCTTTCCACCTGCTCTAATTCCCTCTATACAAATAAATTAGGCTACATTAGCTTTCAGGAAATAAACCCTAAAGGGGTTTCTCCTTCTTAGAAAAGGGAGAGGAATTTGAAATGAGACAATTAGTATGGGGAAACAGGTAATTTCAAAGAGTTGAAAGAAATAAAAGGTCAAATTCAAGAAATAGAAAGAGGCAAAGCACTTGTCTCACTAAACTCTTCACCCCACATAGAAAAAGCTTAGTTTTAAAAAGTGACAACAAGTTAAGCAAGGGCATAGCAACACATAATCTAGGGGAACCATCAACATGTAAGGGGAATGGGGGAGGGAGAAGCAGGGGGATGGGAGAGGGAGGGAAGATAGGGAGGGATCTAGGGAGGCAACCAACAATGTAGCATACTCTTTACCCCACTGAGAAGTCAAATATTGTGTACTCAATCATTTAATTCTGTAAAATTCACAATCTTATACATACTTATATGTGTGTAGACAATTATATTTGTTAGGGGCAAAATATAGAAGAATCAAGAGATAGGGGTGTGGGTGATGTGAGGGTAACTATGGTTTATGATCAAATGCATATCATATTGTTACTTTATACACATTTATGATTGTAAAACTACTTAACTCAATAAAAAAGGAAAAAGTAAAACTTTCTACCTTAAAAAATGTATTGACATTTGTTAAAAAAAAAAAAGAAATCAAAAGAACTCTGACAGTGTAATACAGAATGATCCCAATAAGCAGTCAAGAACAGAATACAGCGCAAGTTGGCTCTGGAGTTTCCATCCAGGACAAGGTCAAGCCTAGACAATCCATTTGATCTTTAGTCTTCTCCCTCTTCTACTTCCTTCCAGGTGTGTAGTTCCTAGCAGCCCCACTATGCTCAGGGCAGCAGCACCCAATGTGGTTAAATTAATTAGCCTGATGGGGCCAATCCCTTTGCCACCAATATGCTTTCCAATGGCAGTGACTTAGTAATCAGTATCCAGATAATATATTACCTAATAAATTCTTTTGCTTTAGTCCAACAGAGTGTCACTAATGGGGAAATGTCAGACAATGAGATTATCACATAGATGAGTTTCTAACATGCAGTTTAAATAGTGAAAGCCAATAACTAGTGAATAGAGAATCCGTCCCACATTTTAATGTTAGATTACTGACTAAAGAGGCTTCCAAAGTTTTACCAAAGAAATGGGCAAAGAAAGCTCTTTTTGCTGAAAATAAAATGATGAGCCTGGATTCTGTTTAGGTCCAGGTCTCAAGGTCCTCAGATATCTGACTGGTAGGAAGAGGTGTTTGCATCATCCCCAAAGTCCTAAGACATATTGGATTTAGGAAGAATTTGAAAAGTGAAAAGCAAAGAAACAAAATAAATTCCCTGCAGGTCCTCCAAGTCACTAGTATCCCCATTGCTTTGCTTGTATGAACTGAAACTTCTATCAAATGCAAAATGATTGAGCAAGGTATGGTGTTATCACATTTGTAGGCATTTTTTAAATGGATTTTGGATCTCAAATTAGATTGTGCTGGAGAGTCATCCCTGAAGGGAAAAGTCCAGGGTCTGAACATCATCATGGGTAAGAAGTCTTGCTTACTTCCTGGGTAGAGAGCCCTCAATCCCTGGGGTTCTGGACAAGTAGCATGGTTCTGTGTGTGTGTGTGTGTGTGTGTGTGTGTGTGTGTGCACGCGCTTGTGTGTGTACTGGTATGTACTGGTGTGTTGCAAGAGTGGTGGATAAAGTAGGTAAGGAAGAAAGAAGAAAGAGACAGTGAAAGTAGAGGGGGGGTTCAAGAGAAAAGTCAACAACCCCTCATCATGTTGTATCTACTCCAGGCATGCCAGTGGACGAAAGGGAGATTGACAAACTTCCTGAAGCCCTCTCCTTAGGCTTGAGGGCTCCCTCTACTAGGTTATCACTGAAAATGCTCTCTTTGTTAAATCATCTGCTGCCTGTTTATAGGAGAAGGCAGTAATAAATCCTCCTCAAAGAGGATTTGTGCTATATTTTAAACCAAGCTTCTGCCACGTCATACATCAGCTGGAGGGAATGACAGCAAGAACACTAGCAGAATCCAGCTGAGCCAGGTATCTTATTAAAAACTTCAGCAAATCACTGTACCCACCCCAACTATCAGCCCTAAAATAAAACATTTTCTAATTATGGATAGGAAGTGAGGGAGGCAGTACTTTATTTCCATAAACGCAGACAAAAAGACTGAACAAAGCAAGTAGATCTCAACCTCTTTCCTAGGATAATGTCCTGGTTGACTTTCTGTTGATTTGCTCTTTAATAATGGTTAAGTTCTTTTATAGTAATTTATAAATTATTAATGGGAATTTATGCAAGGCACTATCTCTGTTTACAAAACTGGGCCCAGTTCCATGAGGAAAACTGAGACATTAAGTAGCTATAGAAAATTGACATTACCTTCATTTTCTCTCATTGCAAGTCCTCATACTCTGAAATATGTCTTAAAAACTCAAAAATACATTCATCTTAATCGATCAAAACAATTTTCTCTCCCTTTTTCCTGTTTCCACTTCATTTTTTGCCCCTGCCTTTTATCTTGTTTTCCTGTTTTTTTCTATCTCCATCTTTCCTTTTTTCCTGCTTTTCTCATTGATTTGAAAGAAATTCATACTGAGACAGACAGTGTGAACTTGAGCACTTTTTCTCTTTTCTGAGGTCCACACCTCAAAATTGTGTACTGCCCTGGCTTTGACATAACTAAAAGTATATTTGGAAAAATTGAAAGTGAAAGCTATTCTAAGGGTAGAACGGGATGACACTGAGAAATTAAGAAACCTAAATGATCTACATGTTCCCATCAGGCTAGCAAGGGACTGGTTCTATAATGAAAGGCCTTTGGATGACCTCAATTTACCACATAAATGGCTAACTAGAAGATAACAGGACAAACTCTATTTGGATGCTAGCAAGGTAGGGATGGACTTTATTAAGAAACTAGAAATAAGATTTTATTGAGTAAATATTTAAAGACTCTTCCTCCAAAGATTTTCAAAGTTTAAGAGAGAGAGCATACATTTTTGGTAGTTCAAACCAAGAAAAGAGAATGTACTTCTAAGTTTTGATTACCTTCTAGCCACATGACTTTGAGGGAAGACTCACAGTATTGTGAGGATGGGGTTAATGTGAAAACCGTACAAACTCCATCTTGTCCAGAGCACTCACACAGAGAGCACCATGACCTAAAGCTGCCTCTCTATCGGGAGACACTACAAGGCTATAAAAACAACTTAAGAATGTAAACCCACCGCTGGAGCCAAAAGAAAACCCCTAGGCCCATAGCCAACAACAGCAAAGGTCACAGTCTCCCACCTGCCTTCACCCAATCCTGTAACGCCAAGGCTTGTAACTCCCAGCTTGCAGAATTTTCCTATATAAACCCTGACTCTCTGAGTCTCGGGGCCACTCTCCTCCACCCGCTGTGTCGGAGTACTGGACGGTGGACTGAGCTCGAGCTTGTACTCAATAAACCCCTATGTGATTGCAGCGCACACCAGGCTCTGTGGTGGTTTGTTTGGGGGGGTCTCATGGATCGGGCATAACAAGTATCAGTCAGGACCCAATTAGGAAATCAGAAGCTATATTAGATATAGTCCTTGAAATACAGGATGTTTAAGACAAGAAATGCATTCAACAGGTGATGGCAGAGCTGAGAAGCCAAATAAAGGAAAGATGGTAACCAGACATTAGCCATAGCAGGAAAGCACTACCACCCCTAGGACAGGAAAGGCAGAAAAGAGGTGGTATGAGTACCCTTGGACTAGAGTCGGCCCAGCAAAAGCTAGAACCACAGCAGGCCTATCTGTTGTGAGCCAAAACCACAGAAAAAAGGCAACTAGTGCTCCATGTGCCCCCAAGGCTTGGGAGCCCTATACCAGTGAGAATTACCAGGCCTCTTTGCTACTCCTCCTGTCCTCAAATCTCCCACTTGCATCTCCCTTTGGCTGAACATAGCCAGAAGCTACTTATCTCTGGAGTACCTGAGAAAAAGTAGCCTACAGCTGGTTATCAGCCCTGTGCCACAAAACAAGGTGGGAATAAAGAAAGGAATGAATCTGAGGGGAAAAAGACCCAGATTGGCACATAAAT
>PVKS010048131.1:0-12532 GCA_004027875.1 Aplodontia rufa | reverse complement strand
GGTGCTGTGGCCCCTCCACCCTCAGTTCTCACATGACACCCCCTGCCCTCTTCCCTGTCCCTGGTGCCTGAGCTTGGGGTGGGTGCTTGGACTCCATCAGTCCTCAGTTTACCTCCTCCTGCCCCCGGGTCCAACCATCAGGGGCCCCAGGGAGGGGCAGTAGACAGGCTGAGTCCCTTCTCCCTTGTGCTGTGGGGGAGGCTGAGGGACAGACAGGCCACCCCTGAGCCTGGGACCCATGTGGCCAGAGAGACCTTGGTGGTGGAGGGCGGGACTCAGGCCTCGGGCCTCACCTCTGGGTCCACCGGGTCCCCCTGGAGGCTCTGTCCAGGGTCTCTCAAGTCCTCTCAGTTCCCACAGCCTGGCCCCTGCTGGGGTTGCCCCTGACATCCTGCAGATGAGGCCTGGGAGGCCAAGGGTCTCCATCAACAAGGCGAGAGCCAGGAGTCCAGCCAGGGCTCCGCCAGTGCCTGCTCTGCCCGCAGCCCCAGAGACAGAGCCGGTCCCCAGCCTGGGGGCCTCAGGCTGCAGGGCCCAAGGGAGGGGCAGTGCAGGAACAGGATCTGTCCCTGCTGTGGACAGGAGCGGGCGGGAGGGGGCTTGCAGCCTGCACCAGCAGCAGCCCCAGGATGTCAGCAGGACCCTCTAGAAAGGGGTGGATACACGCCCTGTCACCTGGGCCCTGTGGAGCTGGGCCTGCAGGTCTCAGGGTGACAGCTGAGGCAGCCCTGCCCACACAACACTGCCCCAGGGCGGGGAAGGGGAAGGGCATGGGACGCTCCTGGGAAACTGCCCAGAGTCAAACTGGACCTCATCTGCCACTCCCTGGGTCTCTCCCCCTCGCATTGTCAGCGCCCTCTGCCCACCGTCCACCTCAGTCCCTGCTGGGCCCACTCTCTCTTCCACAGGACCTGGTACTTTGACATAGTTCAGTTGGTCTCCTAGAGAGATGTGTGTGCAGGGAAGGGCTCAGGTGTCCCTCAGTCCCTACAGCAGGGCGTTTGGGGAAGTGTCCCCTGAGAGCCTTAGGGCTCCGCCATGGGCCTATCCCAGAACCATCTGTTCTGGGCCTGGACGTTCCAGCCTCCTTACCCACCCTCTTGGCCCGTACTTCCCCGGGCTCCAGTTCTTGGAGGGACACATGTGGTGTGGGAGCCCCTGGAAGCCCACCCACCCAGCCCTGCACTGGCCCTGTGCTCAGCTCTCTGGGCCTGACACCTGCAGGCTGCTCTGTCCTCTGAGGCCCAGAACGTCAGAGATGGGAAATCCGCTGACTCCCTTCTCTGGTGCATTGGAGAGTCACCCGCTGTCCTGTGCCCCCACCGCCCACCCACCCCACTGCTTAGGGCCTTATCCAGGCTAGGCTCAGGCTAAGGCACATTTGGGTGGCTCCAGGGCCCATAAACAAGGCTGCTGTGTGCACCCTGCAGGGTTCCTGTGTGGTGCAGGCGCCTTCTCTGGGCAGCGCCAGGAGGGGGACTCCATCACCTGCCCCTGACTTACAGGGACTCCCTGCTGAGCCCTGCAGAGTCCCTGCTGCTGTGCCAGAGAGGCACCTGGCATCCTCCCTCTCCTCTCCTCCTCCTTCCTTCTAAAGCCTCAGCCATGGGTGGGGTGCTGGCCTCTGCTACTGGCCTCAGTGGCCATTTTCCTAGGAATTCACGTCCCTAGGCGTTGGCGCTTGTTCCCAGCTTGTGCATTCACTTTGGTCACATGAGTAAATCTTTTTCCAGTTTTTAGCAACTGAGCTATTCATTTTGTTATTGAATTTTAGGGGTTATTTATATATTCTGCCCAAGTCCACTGCCAGATATAAGAATTGCAAGTATTTTCTTCCGGTCCGTGGCGTCTTACCGTTTTCTGAGCAGTGGCTTTGCGGAGCCAGAGATTTTAATTTGATGAAACGCATCAGTTTTCTCTCACAGATCTTGCATGCAGCATTTCTTTTCCCGGGAACCTCCTCCTGTTTCCTTCTAAAACCTCGTAATTTTACAGCTTACATAGCGTCCTCGATGCGTTTTGAGGCGATTGTTCTACAAGGCCTTAGGTACAAATCGAGGTCACGCTTTGCATCTGGATGCCCAACTGCTGAAATGCTGTTTGGAAAGGACGCTCTTCCCCCTTGAAGAGCGCAGGCAGGTGTGCATCAGTGTGGACATACAGCACCGTCCCCTGCAGCCACACCTGTGAGTAGGAGCAGGCTGGAGGCTGGCTGGCCTGCTGTCCTCCAGGTCTCACAGAACGAGGGACCCCGCTGCCTTCCAGGGTGTCCGCCCCTGGGATTCTGGACAGCAGAGAGGAAGGGAAGGCCGGGAAGGAGGTCCTCAGCCCTGCCGCACCTGGCGGTCACCTGGGGCCTAGGACAGTCCCCGTGCCCCACTCAACGCTGTATCAATGCAGCATTTTCCACACTCCAGGGCCCCAGAGAGCCCTGGGTGGAGAACTGTGGCCCCTGAGGGCCACTTGCTGACATGGCTCCTGGCCCGGCCACTGGCTGGCCAGTGTGGAGCTGGGGCCTCTGGGTTTGAGGAGGGGGCTCCTCTTCCCCAGGCAGCGGGGCTGAGGCCGTCCCCAGCTCACTTCTGCTCTGCCGCCTGAGCTCCAGCTGGTGGCTTGGGGGTCTGAGTCACTCCCAGCTCCCTGGGGAGCAGTAATTGGGTTTCCCATTGATGAAAATGACATTTCCCACACTAATGAACTGTCGCCTTCTCTGCAGAGTACTGAGTTTATTTAAGATGCGAATTAGAAATCAATGGAAGGTGGCTGTCTGTGTGCGATCCAGGTTCAGCAGGTCTGTGATGGAGAAGGTCAGGCTGCTCCTGCCCAGGGCCAAGGCACCCTCAGACCTGCACTCCCTGCACTTCCTGTGGGGGAGCTGGCTCAGGAGCGCCCTCTGCAGGTGAGGGCGTGGGGCCACACCAGCGAGGGACATGGGGGGGGGGTGTGTGGGAGCGGAGCCTGGAGCCACCACTCAGGGGCTGAGTCCTCTGGGCTCTGGAGAGTTTTTTCTCAGTTGTCAAGGTGACCACCTGGTCACCTCCCCTCTCCTGGCCTGTACAGGATGGAGGTCACCAGCCAGGTGAGGGCTGCCTGGGGTCCCACCCACTGGCTTCGCGGTGCATCCTGAGCAAAGGGGAAGAGGAAGGGGATTGGACCCCTGATGCCATGACCCAGGGAGTCAGCCAGACCCTCCCTTGTCAGCCTTGCAGCCACCATCAGGAGGCTGGATGAATACCGGGGGGACAGCTGGAGAGGCCGCCTCGCTCTGTGGAGACCCACCTGAGAAACCAGCCAGCAGGCAGGGCTGTCCCCAGGGGGAGATGACCATGGCCACCAAACAGGTATAGTCCTGCAGCAGCAGAGCTCCCATAGTGAGCACTGTGACAAAAAAATCAGGCACATGTCCTGGGGGGGGCAGGAGGACAGTGGGACAGGAAGACAGCGGGAACAGAGGAAGAGATAACAAGAGACAGGCCACGGGCGGATCACACATGGAGAGGCTCCCCAGGCTTCCTGACCTCCCATTCACAAGGCTACACAGGAAGGGACACTCACCATAGCCCACAGCGGGGCTCAACACGAGCACATTCTCAGGTGGTGGCTGCGGCTGTCCCCCTGTCCCTCCCCTTCATTCCCTCCTCCCAGTTGTGGTTTGGCCTCTGTCCCAGAGGGACATGACCCCCACACACCTGCTGGTCCCTGGCTGCTTAGAGGGAAACTCTGTGCGCTCAAGTGGGGCTCTAGGTTGGGACTTGCGGTTGGGGACCCAGCTGGTAAACGCTGTTCAGAGGGTGTCACTTGTGACTGTCAGGGTCTCGCCTGGGGGCTGTTCAGTTATTGCCAAATCCTCAAGCACCCTTCCAGGGACGGTGGGTGCCCCGGACACCATCTGCCCTCTGACTGCATTTGCACTAGAAATGGTGGCACATGGCCCACATGCTGTCCATCACCACACCTGCTGTCCATCACCACACCTGCTGTCCATCACCACGCCCGCTGTCTGTCACCAACCTGCTGTCCATCACCACGCCTGCTGTCTGTCACTGACCTGCTGTCCATCACCATGCACCTGATGTCCATCACCGCATCTGCTGTCCATCACCATGCCTGCTGTCCAGCACCACACCTGCTGTCCGTCACCACACCTGCTGTCTGTCACCATGCCTGCTGTCCATGACTCCACCTGTTGCCTATCACCATGTACCTGCTGTCTGTCACTGCACCTGCTGTCTGTCACTGACCTGCTGTCCATCACCATGCACCTGATGTCCGTCACCGCACCTGCTGTCCATCAGCGTGAGTCTACTGTCCATCACCGCACCTGCTGTCCATCACCACACCTGCTGTCTGTCACCAACCTGCTGTCCATCAGCATGCACCTAATGTCCATCACTACGTGCCTGCTGTCCATCTTGCATCCTTTGCCAAGCTTATCCTGCACACTGGTCTACAGAACCACATGCTGATTTTCCACGTGTCCCCTGGTACCTGGACGCTCCATGACTTCTGTCACAACCACCTAATGTATAGGTATTTCCAAGACACTGATAACAAAACGACAGAGAAGCTTCGCCCTGAGAGGTGAGTGAGCTTCAGAGCTCTGCTCTACAACTTAGCACCCGCAGCTAACGGAGATGCACTGCACACTGGAAATCTCCTTGAGGGGACCGCCCCGTGGTGCATATGCCACTAGAGAGGGGGGAAGGGAAGCCTGCAGGCGACGGCTCTCTGTGGGCCTTGATTGTGGGGCTGGTTTCCCAGGTGTATGCAGATGTCCTCATTCATGGAATTCTATGCATTAAATGAGCAGCTTTGTAAATTGATTACCCCTCAATAAAGCTGCTCTGAAAAGAATCAACACAGTAAAACAATCTTTTGCATACTTCTTCGAGAGCTTTTGAGAGACTAGCCATAGGAAAAATGACAAGAAGTAGATTTGTGATGATGTCAAGGTTTTTAAAGGTGATGAAACGTGAAATTATTTGCAGAGCAGAGTTGATGAAACCTGACATTAAATTGTGCATTACGAATCTCTAGTTCAAACCATAGTTAACAAATACTGAAAAGATGGGAAGCAATTTCCCTGCAAAGGGTTATTAGACATTCAGTTTTTATACATTTCTTTACAAGATGAATGGAAGGACAGATGGATGGATGGATGGATGATTCTATGGGTGCATGGATGGGTGGATGGATGGACAGGACAATGAATAGATGGGTGAATGGATGAATGAGTGGGTGACTGAATGGATGGATGGGACAGTGAATAGATTGGTGAATGGATGAATACATGGATGCATGGATGGATGGGTTGATGAGTGGTTGGATGGATGAGTAGATGACCAAATGGATGGATGGGACAGTGAATAGATGGGTGAATGGATGAATGTGTGGTTGCACGGATGGATGGGTTGATGGATGGATAGATGGATGGGTTGATGGATGGATGGATGGATGGATGGTTTGATGAATGTTTGGATGGATGAGTGTATGACCAACTGGTTGGATGGGACAGTGAATAGATGAGTGAATGGATGAATGCATGGTTGCATGGATGGATGGGTTGATGGATGGAAGGATGGATGGATGGATGGATGGATGGGTTGGTGAGTGGTTGGATGGATGAGTAGATGACCAAATGGATGATTGGGACAGTGGATAGTTGGGTGAATGGATGGATGGATGGATGAATGGTTTGATCTGTGGGACAGTGGGTGGATGGCTGGATGCCTGATGAAAGAAAGGATGAATGGATGGATGAGAGGATGGATGAGTTGTGGAATGGATGGATGGATCAAATGGAAGGATGGATGGTTGGATGGATGTGTGGGATGAATGGACAGATGGGTGAGTGGATGGATATGTGAATGAATGGATGGGTGTTTGGGTGGATGGATGGATGTGTGGACAAATGGCTAGTTCACTCGTCTGTGCAAATAACCCTCATTCAGTGTACCCACCCTTCTACCATCTGCCATAGATCTACTCATCTGCCATTCACTCAATATCATGTCCTGTAGTACAGAAGGAGGCTTCTGGAGAAGAGGTTGAGTCCTGTGGGGGCTGCAGCATGCTGGTTTCAGGTCAAGGTCTTGTGGGAAGCTGGCAGGACCTTGTGCTGTTTCAGGAGGAGCTGGCGCTGAGCTGATGTGGGACCTGGGGCAGTCAATCAGGAGGAGGAGGTAGTTTGAATGGGAACAGTGGTCCTATCAAGGGCAGAGGGTGTCCCCTTTGCAGAGACAGAGGAAGAACCTCAGGGTCAGCTGCACCACATCCCATCAGGACATGGGGTGGGCAATGAGGGATGGGGGCAGGCAGGGAGGAGCAGGAGGTGGTTGCAGGTGGGAGGGTGTGAAGGTCACAGGAGCACATGCCCAGGGCTGGGGCGCACAAAGCAGGCTGCAGAACAAACTGTCCCTCGCCCTGTGCCCCGGCCCACAGACTCAGGTGGGGGCAGGTCCCTATGGTGCTCAGCTCAAGCATCACCCTGCAGAAATCCTCATGGAGAGATGGAGGGTGCTAGGAAAAATCCCTCAACATGCCTCTGGCCCTATGAGGACAGATGACCAGGGTGACGGCAGGGCAGGTGTGTGACATCCTGCCAGAGAGAGCCAGTGTTGAAACAGAGGAGGGTGAAGGTGGCTCTGGGATCTGGGTGCTCAGGGAGACCAAGGTCTAGACCATCTGGGAACTGTGGGTCTCCAGGCCACAAGCCCTGCCCAGGCCACCAGCCAGTTACTCCTGCCACTGCACCAATCCCTGCCTTCTGGCTGGGTGTGGACGGGAACATGATTTTAAGTGAAAAGATGCTGAGTCCTGGGCTGGTCTCACCTGGAGGGTGGGAGAAGGAGCTCTCTGGGCTCAGGTGGCCTCACGGACAGGAGGGGTGGGCAGAGGAAGCTCCCATGGAGGAGACTGTCCCTTGTGCAGGCCTGGCCCTCCCTGCCTGCTGTCTCAGGGCTGGTCAAGGCCCTTGTCTACCCTCCTGGATTGTGTTCAGCCTCTTACCTGGTCCCTGCCATCCCCACCTTGCCTGTGGGAGCCTCTCCTTCAGGTCTGGAGGAAGTCCCTTCCCAGGCCCTCTAGGTAGGAGGACTGGAACATCTGGGGAGGTGCTGGAAGCATCCCCAGCTGGAAGACTGCATTGACAGTCTGCTGTGGGCACCACTCCTCTCCTTGGGGGTTCCAGGGAGGAAAGGGGAGGGGTCTCCAGTCTGGAGAAGCTCCTTGAAAACCAGAGGATGTCAAGTTCCCTGAGTCCCCCTTTGCATGTTCCCCCATGTATAGGACCCCTTGGTTGTAGGTGACAGCAAAGCTGAGACCACTCTGGGAGTGGGAGGCATCGCCTGCCTTGGGAGAGTCCAGGACAGCTCCAGATGCGGCTGGATACAGGCACCAGCAATGGAGCCAGGGTGCCCCTCCCTCTGTCCTCTTTTCTGGCTCCAGCCCTGGTGAGCTTGTCTACACAGGGCAACACAGCTCCCGTCCCCTCCCCCAGAACAGTGAGAACCCACCTTGCCGCCCTCTGATGAAGCACACACGTGGGTCCCTCTGGCTTCCTCTGGCTGTAACAGGTGTCCCTCCGGAGCCAGGTGTCCTGGCCATGGGTGAAGGAGCTCCAATGGGCTGGGCCAGGTGCATATTCACCTGCAGAGATGAGCAGGCCATGTGACCTCAGCAGGGGGTCATTGCCTTGGGGACTCAGGGCATTGCTGACAGCACAGGAGGGGGAGAGGACACTGGGATGCCACAGAAGTAGGTGTGATAACTCTGGGTCCTTGAGACCGGGGTGACTGTAAGCCATTTCCCTGGAGGGTCTTTGGTGTCCAGAGGACAGGGCTGTGACTCTGCAGAGGGGTGGATCCTGAAGAAATCCTGCGGCCCCCAGGGCAGCTGTGAGTTGGGTCTGTGAGTCGCTCTGGCAGGGGAAACAGGGGCTTGTTCTGCCCCTCCTGTTCCCGGTGCACCTTCCTCCCCCTGGAGACCACAGATGAGGCACAGCTTACTTAGATACAGAGCCCTTGCCTGGAATCTCCCCTGGGGGATGAGCTGCAGAGACATGGGTGGGAGGAAGCCAGCTCTTTTTGGGCCCTGTGACATGTTCCAATCGGAATAACACTCAAAAGAACAAAGAGTAACTAAGTGTGTTAGGGCAACACTGACCAATCAGAATGTTGCATGCACCAATCAAGTTGGATCCTGGGGCAATTATGTGGGAGAGTGTGCCAATGAGGATGGAGAATGAAACAATCCAGATGAAGCATGGGCCAATCAGGAAGGAGCATGAGGTATACAGAATGCAGCATGAACAAATCAGGATGGAGCAAGGTGAAATCAGGTTGGATAATGGGCCAATCAGGGTGCACACCTGCCAAAGACCCAGTGTAGGTGGGCAGTGCATTCAGCTGAGGCTCTTTTCTGGTGCCACACTCCCAGGCCACCCTCTTGTCCTTCCACCTCTAAGCAAGGGATCTGAGGATGGAGAGACCTGGAGGAGCCAACACTTAAGCCCCCTTTCTGCCTGCAGGAAGGATGCCCACCCTGAGAGAGGGGGCTGTGGTGGGCAGAGAGGCAGCAGCCCTGGGCCACTCTGTCTTTTAGCACCAGAGCCCAGAGCTTTCAGGCAGTCCCAGACATCATGGCCAGCATCTGTCCGCCAGGGACCTGGGGTGACTCCAGGACCAGCTGATGTTTGCAGACACAGAGATGATTTAGATGTGTCCCCAGGAGCCGGCATTGTCACTTGGGGTGAATTAATTTTTAATAGTCAGTTGACACTTATTGTAAAAGATGAGTCCTCCCCACTGGTCCTGGAGCGTCTCATCCTTGAGAGACAGGGGAGGACGTCTCTGTAACTGCCAGGCAATGTGTGCTTCCTGAAGACTATGGCTGTGCTTTCCAGTTTATCATCAGGGGACGCAACTACAGAGCTGTCCATGGCCACCTGTCAGGCTCCGGTAAGAAGTGAGGCCCACGGGGAACGTCCTTCACGCTCCAGGCATCTCCTAGGTTTGCCTGCGGCTCAGGGCAGGGTGCGGGCAGGGGACAGCCCAGCCAGTGCTCAGGGCACCCGCCAGAAGGTGGGTGGGAACCCGGTGCTACCTCCAGGTGCTGCGTTTTCCTCAGCTGTGTCTGTCCTCAGCCACGATGTCATTGTCACCACCACTGCTGTGTCACGGTATTACTGTTCTTATGACTGCATGGCTGTCACTCTCACATCGCTGTCACTGTCCCTGCATCACTGTCATTGTCAAGTGTTACTGTCACACACTGTCATTGCATCATAGTCACTGGCCCTGCACCAATGTCATTGTCATTGCAATACTGTCATTGTCACTGCACCACTGTTGCTGTCACTGTATCAATGTTACACTGCACCAATGTCATTGTAACTGCCTCTCTGTCATTGTCAAAGTGTCACTGTCAGCTCAATATTGTCACTAACACTGCATCACTGTCACTGTCACTCACCACACTACTGTCATTGTCACTGCCTCACTGTTGCTGTCACTGAATCACTGTCCTCCACCACATCACTGTCACCATTGCTTTGCATCACACCCCTGCCTGGGCCTGGTCCCCAGCTAGGACACCTGCTCCTCCGTCTGCTTGTCCTCTGCCCCTCATCTTTCTTGCACGTGGGGACCAGGCTTGCTCCCTGGGCCACTTCCCCTCCTGTGGCTCTCATTCCCCAGGGCCAGTTGCAGGCTTAAGCACCTCCTAGACATCGCTGACCACATCCAAAGGGCACCCAGCCTCACACCCTGTCACACGTTGCCACCTGCACCTTCACTTACCTGTTCACCACTGGCCACTTCTGCCTGGTGTTTGGCAACTCTGTGCTGCAGCACAAGGAAGCTCAAGGGGGACTTCTTTCTGTCCTCAGCTGTCCCACTTGTAGAATGGACGCATGGACCAGGCCTGCTCCCCGTGTTCCTGGCTTATTTGTGGACACCTCCTCCAGGAAGCAGTGCTCAGGATCCCTCTGTTGAATTGAATCCGGATCCCATCCCTGCTGCCTACTGCTCAGCCCCAGGCTGTACCCAGCCTCAGAAGCACAGGTGCCCAGGCTGCAGTTGCCCCCACCCTTGCCCTGGCCAGAGCCTCCAGGCCGCAGCTGCTCCCTCCACCTCCCCCATCTCAGTGACCAGGGCCACAGTCCCACGGCCTGGGAGCCAAGGACTTCGCCACTACCTCAGTGTCGATAACTCACCCCAGCCAGGAACCTTGTGAACATGGTCTCTCCTTGGTCCTCCAAGTGGAGACCACAGAACTGATCGCCTAGGGTCAGTGTGGGGCCTGACATGAAGGGAAGGCAGCTGGCAGGAGGTGCTGGCCCTGCTCAGCCCCTTCTGCTGAGTTGGGCTGAATGGGAGAGAAAGTGGACTCAGCCCTGCCCCACAGCAGCCAGGAGACAACAGCTGGGCTGTTTTAAGGCTCTGGATGTATAGAACGTGTTGGGGAAATCAAGTCAGAAGGCTGCCAAGGGGACTGATTGAAACCGAGAGAGGCTGGGTGGACACTGTTCGCCTGTGGGGCCCTGGCCGACACCTCTCCTGCGATGGGGTGTTGGCGAGGCAGGTGAGGAGGGGGTTGCCCACTCCCCATGCTGCAGGGGCTGAGTCAGGGAGTCCATCCATGCTGCATGGTGCTGTCCACAGGGTGGACAGTCGAGTGCCAGGAGAGACTAGCCCTCCCTCCTTGCTTCTGTCCAGAGTCCAGTGCACAGTGCCCAGGACCTCAGTGTGGGCAGAGCTCTGAGTCCACTGCAGTTAGGCTGTGGCAGCCCTCACCCTGTGCAGGGGGCCTATGTCCTATCCATGGGAGCTGTGGCCCAGGCCTCTGGGGCTGAGCCCTCCCCCGTCACCTGTCACGTAAAGACCTGTGCTGCTCTGCCCTCAGCCCTGAGTGTCCAGCACCCTCCTGTGAGCACGCAGCGTCCTCTCATGTCCTTCCTGGGCTCAGATCCCTCCTCACAGGAGCTGGAGGAGGGAGGCAGGGGAGGGCTCCAGCGTCTCTTGCGCCGTCTCTGCTCGCAGTGGAAATGGCAATCAGCAGGTCTGGTGGGGCGTGACTGGCACCTGCTATCACCAGGACACAGCCTCCTTCAGAGCCAGCTGTGCGCTCTCATCACACGCATCACGGCCGCTTTGGGAAAACTCCTGTGAGGGGCGTGGAGATGTGTTGTGGGGCCACACAGGAAATGCTGCAGTGATTAGCAGAGAGAGCACCGGGCCTGTTCTGGGGGCTCAGCCAGGGGCTGTGCGTAGTGGGAGCTGAGCCATGATGAGTGATGGGTGGGTGGAAGGTGGACCTCCCGGCCACCTGGCAGTCCCTCTCAGTGGAGAGAAGCAGGGGACGTTGGAGTCTAAAGCTTTGCTACCCTGACAGATCCTGACCAGCAGCACCAGGAGGTGGCTACAAACGCAAGCTTCCAAGCCTCCCCCTCCACCTGGGCTGCTTCCATGATGAGAACCCTGTGTGGGACCAGTCACTCAGGTGCCTGCAATGCCAGCCCCTGCCCCTGCCCCATGGCCTCAGGTGACCAGTGACTCAACCACGGCCAAGGGTCTATGAGCACAGGCCACAGGAGCCACTTCCTGGTCCTGCCTTATGGTGGTGAGACCCCTCCTCTCCACTGGCTGAACAAGATGCATTCTGCATGGGTCAGTGCAGCTCCTCTCAAAGCAAGAGGACCCCGGGGACAACAGGGGTTTCATGGGAATTGGAATCAGATCTACCAGGAGCTGATTATCTGCCATGGTAATTAAATCCCACGTCACATGGGCAAGAGATCACTTAGCTTCATGATGGTGAAGTGATGGTAATTATTGTGATGGTAACTATTGTGATGGTGGTGATGGTGATGGTGGTGTTGGTGATGGTGGTGTTGGTGATAGTGGTGGTGGTGATGGTTATGGTAATGATGGTGATGGTGATGGTGGTGATGGTGATGGTGATGGTGGTGTTGGTGATAGTGATGGTGGTGACGGTGATGATGGTGATGGTTGGTGATGGTGTCGACGATGGTGATGATGGTGAGGGTTATGTTGATCATGGAAATGAAAATGATGGTGATGATGAAGATGCTGTAGGTGATGGTGGTGATGATGGTGGTGAAGAAGTTGATGATGGTGACAGTGGTGACAGTGATGGTGGTGTTGGTTATGGTAGTGGTGGTGATGATGGAGGTGATGGTGGTGATGAAGATGGTGTAGAGGATGGTGGTGATGGTGGTGAAGAAGTTGGTGATGATGGCAGTGGTTGTGATGATGATGGTGATGGTGACAGTGATGGTGATGGTGGTGATGGGTATGGGCATGGTAATGGTGGTGGTGGTGATTGATGGTGGTGTTGGTGATGATGGAGTTGATGGTGGTAATGAATATGGTGTAGGTGATGCTGGTGATGGTGGTGATGGTGGTGGTGGTGGTGATGGTGGTGGTGGTGGTGATGATGGTGGTGATGGTGGTGGTGGTGATGGTGGTGATGGTGGTGGTGATGATGGTGGTGGTGATGGTGGTGGTGATGG
>PVKS010048128.1:0-12542 GCA_004027875.1 Aplodontia rufa | reverse complement strand
GAAAGTTATTGGTTAAGTCAAAATAAAAACAATCACACACACACACACACACAAACACACACACACTCAATTACTTTTTTTCTGATGATAAAATCAGGACACAACACTTCCATTGAAAAACTGGGAAATATGGACAAAAATAGCAATGAAAAATTATTCAATAATTTGACAACACAGAAAACTGCTCTTAACAATTTTGAGTATTTATTTATTTATTTATTTTCTAAGTCTGTTTTTCCATTCCTTCATCCTTCTGTATATCCAGAGCTAAGCTAGGTTCTTACCAGGGTAAAATATGAACTTGGGATTATTCTTGTTGTTCTGTCCAGTTGACCAGTCAATCATAGAGAAGATATACATACATATATATATATATATTTATATATATATATATATATATATATATATATATATTTCTTATCTATGTTTTATCTCTTGATTTCACTTTGGTTCCCATTCTGAGACTGGAACAATTTCTTGACTATCTGATCAATTGAAAGAAGCCCAAATTCTGTCTTCAGCTTTTCTAATGATGTCTTATTCCCTTCTATTCCACCCATGTTCTAAAAGTCCTACACCAGATTATATAAAATACTCTAAACCAAGGAACTTTAGGGTAGATGTTTCTTGAAGGACTCTAGTTGTCCAACATCTCAGATGAAGATGCATGGATCAAATGTAAAAGTGAGTTGCCCCATTGTGAACTATAAATATTACTTCCTGTTATCCCAGTCCTGACTGTTCTTTATGTTTGTCTCATTTTTCCATTAAAACCATCAATCCCACCTAAGGTCACAGTTTGTTTTAGAAACAACTCCTTTCAAAGTCCTGACTAGTTGGAGAGACATATACATAGTTGTGATTATTTTTCTCTAAGTAGAGATTAACTTGTTCATTCAGCAAGTTGAATTTTTATCCAAAATATACATTTTATTTAATGTTTTAAAAGATAACTGCCAAACACTGACCATAATTTCCTTGTATTATATTAGTATGTTTACACATTGTATTAGCATAATATAATAAGTAACCCAATCACAGCATCATTGGATGACCAATACTTCCTTTAACAGAATTTTGTGAAAGAAAAGAGAGAGGACTCTTGGGGTCAAAAGAGTTGGGACAGATAGCCAGTTGTGGTATTCATGCCTGTAATCCCAGTGACTCAGGGTGTTGAGACAGGAGGATTGCAAGTTCAAAGCTAGTCTCAGCAACTTAGTGAGGCCCTAAGTAACTTAGCGAGACTCTGTCTCACAATAAATTATAAAAAAGGCTGAGGATGTGACTCAGTGGTTTAGGATCCCTGGGTTCAATCCTTGGTGCCAAAAAAAAAAAAAAAAAAAGAAAGAAAAGAAAAATAAAAAGGTTGGGTCAGAGAGCGACTTCAAGAAAAGTTTAAGAAAGGAAATGAATAGAAACATAGGTTTGTATGTATGTGTATATTGATTCTCCCAAAGGACTTAGGGGATATTGCTGGGGAGGTCTTTTTTTACATGAAAGCAAATGGAAGTATTGTGTAACAACAAGGAAAACTTACATGGCAGCTTGCTAACACATGAGGTTCAGTAATGATTTCAAGAGTTTTGCTATTTGCAATTGAGACATGAACAAGATGGAGAATGTTTATTTTTTCTTGGTCATAGTGAAGTATACCAGAGCAAATATTTAAATGATTAAAATTTAAATAATTATTACCAAGAAAAATTGATTCCAGTCGTAAGTTCAATATTCAGAACTGTATACAATTCCATTTGAACCTCTGTATTCCTTCTCCAACAAATGAAGACAACTTCTTGGGTAAGGTGGAGCTTCTCTGAGAGCCAGATCTAATCCATTCAAGGTATCTCTATAGCTCTACTTTTCAGGGTAAAGTTTCAGCTTACTTAAGATTGCTCCTCATATTGGTGTAGGAAAACTCTCTGGAGAGATGGCTTGTCCTAAAGTGGCTTTTTTTTCAAAACAGTGCTGTTCTCCTATAAATCTTCTAAAATCTTTCCAGATGACATTTTTATCCCAAAACCAATCTCTCCAAAATCCGTGAATCCAAAGAAAGTAGTTTTAATAAGGATCAACTCCAAATGGAACTAATTGTAACTGATTCCATTAGTGCACCCTGTTGAGTTTTTCTTTGATATATTGTTTTAATAAGCACCCTATATGGGTTTCTTTTTAATCAGTATAATTAGAATTCTCTACATTTGCCTTGGGGAGACATGTAGGTGGGTCTCCTTTTCTCTTTAATATATTAAGCTCTCAGCAGGACATGAGAGTTTGACTTCTACATTGGAGCCATAAGAAATAGGTTAAAAAAAATACTACTTCTACTGACCTGCTCCAAAGGAAGTTTCTGCTTTTCCTTAGCAGTTATGTATGCTTTGAGTAGCGACTATTTCATTAATTATGCTGTCAGATGCCACCCCTAAGCACAGGTGGAAAAGGGCATTTTGACTTTGTATTGAAATTTTTGGCTATGGGATATCCTGATGCCAACAAAATAAATGAACAATATATGAGACAATAAAATACTATTCAGTTAAATCAGCTAAACAGCTGGGAAAAATCTGACTAATTAATCAGCATTTTGAGTTATCTTTCACTTGTTTGGCGCTACGCAGGATCACTTGATCACACATTCATTCTTTAGTTGGTTGATTCCTACTTGGGATGATCTCAAGCAGAATCTCAACTTGAGTGTGTTCCATTTCTAACAGCTTCACTTTGCTCTCCTCAGCCCACCCAGCAGCTTTGAAGCCTCTCACCTGTTCCAGCACACATTGGTGCTCACTCCTGTGCTCAGCTGAAAGCATCTATTTGAAGAAGCTCTGAAGAAGCACCTTGTTGTCTGGGGTAGGCACTTGCCATTATTTTTTTGTTTTTGAATTCAAACTATTTGGCATAGAATATGTGCTTAATATAAATCTGTGGGGCTGAATTGGCCATGGTCAACATCTATTTTAACATATCCTTTTCTTAAGAATTGTTATAATAATTATACTATTTTAACAATATTAATAGGTACAGTTAATATAAAATAGAGTGCTATACTAGTTATATTTTATCTATGTATTTGTATAATTCATTATTATGCAATTTGTTCACTACATACTGTACAGGTTAATAAAAACATAAAATACTTTAACAATAACATTTATTTTTAGTTCTTACAATAATTATTATTAACAGTCCTTTATTCATCATAGGATTTTGTGAACTAGATGTAATTCATCTCATTTTATTGAGAAGGAGACTTGCTGAGTGTTATGCAATGATTTTTGGTATAGGTTGTGATAGATGTTAATGATGCCTAATAAGAAAATTAGCATATAATTCATTAATTTGGCTGGTTCAGCATTATGATTGTCAAATAAGAAGTAGAATGTGAAAGTCAGGACTTGTTTTAAATTGCTAGTTATTTTAAGTTGGTAGGTTAGAAATAGGGAGGGCACTTCTGCTACTTGCAAGAAGAAAAATTTTTAGATATTTTCTAATTCCTATGGGATATAACCTAGAGGTGGTGATCAGTGTGTTTTTTTTGTAAGCTATTTTTCACTAAATCTCATCTAGAATAAATAGGTGATTATCAAGTCCTACTAAGTTCCTCAGTTCATTAAGGATGCCCAAGACTTTCACCTTGTGGTGCTTACATAACCTACGAAGACACAGGGCAAAAGCTATTGAACAGGAATTCTCCAAGCTGCTTTTTCCTGGGCTGTACTGCATGCAATGATTTCTTCTTAGTGCTATGCAATAAGGAAGAGTCTTGTTTTAGGTTTCCCTTAAGCAGCAAGTGACTTCTATTGAAATGTCCACATCCCAGTGCATAATGAGGGTAAAACAGAGTAGAGAGAAAGGGAGGCAGGATATTATAAGGAAAAGAGAAAAGCAGTGTGAATCTAAACAGTTATCCCAAGCACTTTGAAGGAGGTTAAAGGATTTTATTTGCTCCCTCATAAGGAAAAATTGAACTTAATAACAGATTCTCACTGTGTTATTTTCAAAGCATTTGAACATTTTATATATCTCTTAATATATGAAGAAAACATATGATCTCATTCCGGAGTTTGCAGTCATTTTTGACAACTTATAGTTTCATATATAGTATAAAATTCTACAATCTAGTGTATATATGTGTATTTGTGCATATATATGTACATACAAATGCATAAAATCTATACATATACACTATATACCTTATTTTTGTATATGTGTGTGCAAATATGTGTATATATATATGTCGAGAGAGAGGGGGAGAAAGAGTAGAGAGAGAGAAAAGAGTAATACAGATGAGAAATAGATATATTCTCTCTATATATACTATCATACTTCTCAAACTTTGGGCAAAACTGGGCAAGTAACACTATTCGATATTGTGGTTAGTAGCACATTCTCTCAGCAGAGTACTTGAGTTTAAATCCCAGATCTCCTACTTCTTAGCTTTGTGAGCTTGGGCAGGTTTTTGTGTTTTTGTTTTTTTCAATCTCACCATGTCTCCATTCCCTCATCTTTAAAATGGGACAGCATTTGGCCTTACCTCTAGGATCATATGGGTTTTAGATCGACTAAGGCATGTGCTTGGCCCATGGTAAATACTTTATGGAATGGAATAGCACAGGGCTGGAAACTACAGGATGTCTGCCTTGGAGAAAGTTCCAAATCACTGGACTTGGAATGCCAGCTTCTGAATGCAACATAGCTACTGATATCTTTAGTGCCACAGCTGAGCTGGCTGCGGAGTTCCCTGGAAGTCTTTCCAGCTTTCCTTGCTTTAGAGACATGGTACTGCCTGGATCTGAAGCTCCACTGTGGAGCCAGCACACATGAAAGTTTGCTTTCTTGCTCTCCCCCTCTCTGATAGCAAGTACTGCCATGGGACTTTTTGTTTTATTCTTAGCACTTTTAACGTTTTTCCAAGTTCTGTAAATCAATATGTATTTTTTTTGGAAAAAAAGCAATAAAAGCATCTTCTGATAGCTGGGTGCTGGCATGAAAGCCTTGGCATTGCCAGGAACTGGTCTGGTGCTCAAAGTTGGCTTAGTGTTGTCTTGTTGACCACAGATAATCTAGCAAAAACAGCATCAGGCAAGGTCACTCTGTGACCTGGGTGGATTAAGACGAAATAAGCCCCTTCTATAGTCATGTTAGCACAAATAAGACGCAATGTCCAAAATATAAAATGGTGCAAATCCTCCTATCAAGAGCAACAGGAGTGATTGTTACTTCCTTATTAATAAGTTTGCTCTTGCACAAGAACAAGTGAAATTTAATAATGGATTCTCACTATATAATTGTCCAGAACATTGTACATTTCATAAATGTATATTATTGTACAAGAAAGAGCATAGATTCTCATTTTATAGATTGCATTTAAATCCAGTTTGCATGATAGTCTCTCCTTCTAGGAATAAAAATTATCAAGATAACTGATCATAGAATCACTTTCTCTTTGTGGCGGTAACTAACCGTGCTCCCTTGTGTCTTCTTCCAGTTCATGAAACACAAGAATAATAAAATAAGTCCATTCTAATGCCTTTTTCATAAAATTGTCCATGGTTCCCTGTGGTGTGGGTTTTTCCTCATTAAAATCAGTCCATAAACCTAACTTTGTTCAATTATAGTGATATTTCTGGTTATCTTTGGTTGGAGGGCATTGATATGTTTTTTCCATTTTGGAAAATGGAAAATATTTTATATTAGAACTTTTATTGTTGTTGTTGACTTTAAAAGTTGGTATATTTTGATATAGGAGTTATAACAGAAGCTTTGGGTGAGAGACAAGTCCAGGAGGATTTGAATGTGCAAACCATATGTGCCATAAGTAAGACACGTGGCTTCAGGGAGGAAGCAATATTTTAGTTGTTTTCTCACTGAGAAATGGGAAAACCTTCTGAGAGGAAGTTAACAAGGATGTTATTACGGCAGGAAGAAGGAGCCACGTGGAAATAAAAAGTCATTGCTTCAGGCAAAGCAAGGCAATGAATGAAGAATTGGGTATGCATAAAATCATGTGGTCTTTAGGAAGAATGGATTGGTGATTTATAGACTAAATGCAAACACACACATAAAAAATAAAGACCTAGAATAAAGGATTGTATTAAAGAACTTAACAAATATAAGCACCCATAAGAATGAAAATTAAGATAGCTTCAGCATTTATTGAGCTAAAACCATTTAAAGAACAAAGATTGATTAGAGTATTTATTTAATTCATTCATTTGAATGTTATTTCCTGAGTGCCTCTCACTAAGAAGATATGGTAAAATGCCATCACTTTGAAGTTTAATAACTCCTATTTGTCCCATTTGAAAAACCATATTACATCATATGTCTGAATTTAACAGTTCATTAATTGCAAGCTTTGGGGATCTTTTAGCCCATGAAGAGTAAAATGGATGATGACTTAGGATTTCTGTAGCATGAAGAGCTGGAGAATGCTTTTAAAATGTCTGATTCAATCATTAGGAAGTATATTTGAAATGAAAGGGATCTTACTTAGCAAATTTAAATTATGCACAGTTTCAGTATCTATTAAGTATCATTCTAGAGAAACTCTTCAGAGTTGTAGCACAGATGCTTGATAAAATCATAATGCTTCAAAGGGCAGGTTCTCTAGGGGCATCCCTGAATTTTTTTCTGCATTCTTACCAATGAGGATGAGATTAAAATATTCCATATTAGGAATTCTCTGAAGCCAGTAGAACCTCAACCAGAAAACTCAGGAACGGATGGCTCTGATCATTTGAATAGTCATTAAATTAATCAACGAGAACTTCCTTTTTGATTCAGCTTTTATTGGTTAGTTAACTTTATTAGAAATGATCTTTCTAAAATGCATTAGACCTGTATCCTTCTGTGCTCACTCCTGAAAAAAGAAAAAGAAAAGTATGTATGTGTAGCAATTAGAAAGGTAAATTCTGGTGTTAGGCATTTTGGTTCTTATTCTGGCTTTAACACTGTATGTGATTGAGGAGAGTTAGTTTAACCTCTAAGGTCCTGATTCTCCTCATCTGGAATATTTTAAAGAGTTGATATGAATAAGAAATACAACAAAAGTTGTCATCTGCTCAGAATAGTTCCCAGCATACAGGAATGACTGTTAGCTCTTATTATTATTTATTGAATAATATATTTTGTAGTCATAATTTTATTATCTGTCAAAAAGCACAGGAAATTTGGTATATTAGTTAAGGCATCAGGCAATGTGGGTTTAAGTGTCATCATTATCATCTATTAAATATTGACCTGGGCAAATGAATTGCTCTATGGTTCTATTTGCTACCCTGTAGAGAAAGAGAATAACAAAAACTGCTTAAAAGGGTGGCATAATACATGGTCCATTAGTATAAATACATGGCACATACTAATTGCTCCCATAAACATTTACTATTATTCAATATGGTTATAAAAATGTGAGAGGTTGTATGGAATGTGTAGTAGGCCTAAAGCAAAGTTTAAAGTTTTCTTCTGTTTTGAAATTTGGCATTTTTTGTCCTTAGAACTGTGGAAAACTGCTGATATGTAAAGAATTTTAGTCAACTAGATTCAACTAGTTGAGGCATTTATATGTGTGTTCTTATTCAGAAGAAGCTAATAGAATTGTTCTCTTTTAGCAGGAGGGATGCTGAAAGAAAGATTTCCAGCCTCTGAGTTATTGTGCAACTCAGAGCACTCAGAGCAATCAGTCACTTTCAGGAGAACAGTTGAGTTGATGGGCAGCAGGTTGAATTCTGTCAAAGAGACTTGGGCCAGAAGATCCTGTGGAGTGTGGTCATTTGAACATATTTCTGATCAGCCCAGTCTTCCTTTCCAGTTGAAAAGATCTCTTCTCACCATAGTAGCCTGCTATCTAGTAGCCTTTTCAGCCTTCCATGGCTTACCTTGGCCTTATTGCAATGTAAGTTTATAAACAGAAGTTATTTCAGAAAATTTCTGGGGTTAATTCCTAAAGGCAGAGGACTGAGAATAAGGGATGGGGCTGAAATCAGCATGGTGGAGGGCTGGCAAGCTTAGGCTCTCATGCTATGTGCAGATTCAATTCTAGCTTCATTATTTCCTAACTAGAATCCTCTCCATGATGACTTCTACATGTACAGAACAGATGCCGGCATTTATCTCACTGTGCTGCTTGGAATGATGAATGAGAGAATCCCTGCAAAGCATTTGCCATAGCCCTTGGTGCATATTACACACTCAATAAATATTAGCTATTGCTTTTAAATCTATGGGTGAATGTCCATTTTGAGGTCTTAGTTATAGGCTCACAGTGCACTAAAATACACTTCCAAGATTCATTCTTTATCCACAGAATTGACAGTTAATTATTGTAGCACATCAGGATACTTATTACCCTCTCATGATGAATCTTATTGCTTCTTTCCAACTTGGTAATCCCCATGGACTTCGTCCTACCCTCTTCAAGTGGAAGATTCATCAGGAAACAATAAGAAGCAGTTAAATGAAAACCCTCCCAGAAAGTTGCTACTGAAGAGCTAACTGGGCTCTAGGGAAGAATGAGTTTAGCCACATGATTGTCAGAAAGTTTAGGCAAATTATTTGAAGGTTTCCACTGCATAGGGATATATGAAAATTCTAGAACTTTCTCAGCAATCACTATACAAAACAACTCAAAATAAAACAGGCTCACATTGGTTCTTTTCAGAACAGTCTCACCTGTAATTATTCATCAACAACAAAGAAATGTTAAAGAAAAAGCTGATAAAAGCAGGTTAGCAGTTATAAAACTCAGACACTTTGAGACTTCCCAGGAGGTAGACTATATTCTCAAAGCAATCAACGAATGAATCAGTAGATATTGAGAACCTATCATATGCAAATCACAGCTGTGTGAGAGCACACTCCACCTTCCCCCCGAAGTACATGTATTCCTTCTCTATTCCAAGAAGGTGCACAGGTTGCCCAGATACTTTCTGGAATTTAGAATGCTCTTCCATGTTAGAGTTGAAATTAGTCACCTTGAAATTTCTAAAATTTATTCCCAGCCGTATCTTTGTGTGTTATTTTGCCACACATACAGACTTCAAATACTGGAGATGGTAGCCTCGTACCTTTCATCTTCTTTGGGCCAATCATCTCATTATTTTCACTGTTATTCAGATGACATCTGCTTAGAATCCAAAGACCTTGTTTCAGTTTTTATTTTCGCCTCAGCATCTAGCAGTGCTATCTATGGTTATAGTAGGAACTAAAGGGATAATTTTTTTTTTTTAGTTTAGTGCTGATAAAATGTTTTGAAGATAAACATATAAGCTTAAAAGCAGACAGAGGGGACAGGGAGTAGCAATTGATAACCCCTGGGATGTGTCTTGATTACAGCTAGGGAAGCCCAGCAGAAGGGTTGAGATGTGAATGTTGTGAACTGCTTCGCTCCTCCCATCGTCTCTGCTGCAGGGCTGATGACACTCTTCTGATTTGCTGGCTGAGAAAATTCTGTAACAGATGCCAGCCAGTCAATATTGTGAAAAGCCTGTCCTCATCAGCTGAAGATGTCTTCAAAGGAAAGACTCCTTTCTCTTTCATGAGGCAGAGTATTCTAGGAATACTTCACAGATAAAGTTACAAAACCTGTCAATGAAATAACATAGGTAAAAAAGATGGAGATTTTCGATACCAGCTCTCCATTCTCCATGTGGCAGGGCCAGCCTCATTCGTCAGTGGAGTTGCCTACCATTTTAGAATAATGCTAAGAAAAATGTCACTATGTGGAAATCTACAAGTGGAAATTATTTGAGTATGCGACTTTCCTAAAAGTGTAAAGATCCCGAGAAGACTCCTCTTATAAACATAGTGGTCCTTTATTCCTTGGCATGCATGAGTTCTTACCATGTCTGGTCGATGTACTATTGCCACTTAGGAAGTGAGGGGATGCACACAAAGGGGAGCATTGCATCTGAGTCTCAAGATCTCCTTGAAAGGCAGAATGTTACTTCTCCCCCACCATCTAATGGCTAAGAAATAAAGACTAAGATAATCAGTAACATGTAGAGTGCACAGAGTTCTTCGGCCATCAGCACCAGGTCCCACATTTTCAGCCTTTTGTCCCAGCAAGATCAGACTGTGATCTCCACAAGGGCAATAACTGTACCTGGCTATGGTTCTTCTGTCACCAGGTCCTACGGCAGTACTTGGCACTTGGTATTTTTATGGGAAAATTGAGGAACCAATGGGTTCCCCTCAGCTTCCAAGTTTTGTGATGTCCTAGTGTTCTGACATGGGATACCCTCCCCTACTTCTCACATTTCATGAATAAGGGACCTCCAGCCCACTCTCACCAGGGCAGTGCTAGGGAGTACTTTCATTCTTTCCCTTTGCTTTTTGACTATTCTTCCTTAACTGATTTATTGGCAAGAGCCTGAGAACATTTGTGGAAATTTATCAATGGGTTGGCTACTATTCCATGAAAATAGTAAGGTAAATCTCATTAATCCAAACCCCATTTTTCTCCCCTGCACTATTTGTATAATAATAAACAAGAAGGGTCAACACTTGCCTTCAGCTTGCTCATTTCCTGTGGGAAGCACTCTGGTCTTGTTTTTCTAAAAGGAAGTAAATCACCATTTCTTAACATTGTGCCTCTGGTGTACTTTTTCCTGACATCAACTAGATATGTATGAGAAACTAGTCTTCTGTTATTGGATGCCAAGTAAATCTTGGAGAAGGAGGATGGTCCGGAAGATCTAACATTACTTACAAGTAGGAGAAAAATATAAATTTAATATTTGTTAGGTGAATTCCCTATGCTGGCCTCTAGCCCCCTATGAGGTCTCCACTCTAGCCTTACCAGGGACTTTGGGAAACACCATGGCTCCATTTACAAGAGTAATGATTAGACTTTTGTGTAGCTTCTAGGGTGCATTTTCTACTACACAGAGTCAAGCAAGGACAGTTGATTAAGATGACTGATTTCCACACGCTATCCTTGAGATGATCAGTGAAAGTGTACATCTCTAATTCAATAATCTGAACTAGATATAGAGTAGATGTGTCATAAATGCACCACAGTGAAGCTTCTTCTTATATATGCCATTATTTCATCTTTCCACAATATCACTTTGCATTTTTAAGGTGTATTTTAATCTATATTACTTAATGTTTGAAATTTTAGGTTACTTCAAGAGATTTTTTTCTAACAAATTTTAAAGGTCTGCCTGAAATGGTACAATGCCCATTATTAGACTTAATCTTATGCTTCCTGATTCTTTCCTATATGTAGTAATGAGGCAAAAACTATAAAGCATATTGTGTCCAGGAACTGTTTTCACTGAATGAGAGTGTCAACATGGGAGTGTCAAGAGTCTCATCAGGAATGTTGGAGACTCAGGGTCACTTTGGTATCACATGCTTCCATTCATATTTGTTTTCAAGGATTGTTGTAAGTAGAGCGAACACAAAGACTTGAGCTAAGCAGCAATGATTCATCCAGGAGGCTTGTGATAAAATGTGTCAGGAGGATACTGGAGCTTTCTAGCTCTCGACCTGATGCAGGTATCCCTCCAGTCAAAGGAAAAGTCACTTCAGCAAGACGTGCATCCCTTGCAAGAAGAGCGAGATCATTCTACTGTGTCAAGGAGAATGAGAACAAGTGAAGGAGGGAGAGAAAGAAGTATAGAGAGAGGTGGAAGGGAAGCCACCTTGCTTTTAGAGTCACTGCTGATTCCAGGGCCATTGGATGTCAGGTTCTCCCTATTTGTCCAATCAGAGAGGTCACTCTTCCCTGGAGGAATCTGGTGATGGGCTTGCAGGAATAAATTGAAGCCTTTCATCTTACCTTCTTTCAGGGAGAATATTAGAAGCATTAATAAGTGAAAAATATTTTTGCAAATGTCAAGGGAAAAAATACCAAAGCAGAGAATTAAAAAAGATGTAAGTCTCCATAGCAGGGCTATCACATACCACCATGGCATAAGTGCTGGGATTCTCAAGAGAATTTCCCCCATATATTGTATATAATTAGAAACTTTTTTATTGCTCCCCTTTTGTTCTGGCTATTTCACTTATTTTGCCAAATCTATGAAGTAACATCTGATGTCACTTTTACCCCTAACACCTGGGCTTTCACTGTAGTATGGTTATCACAGATGCTTAGGAAATGTATTTGATAAATTGAACACAACTATCTCCCCTGACCACCACCAAATGGGATGGATGCTCTTTGTGGGAAGGTGATGGGAACAGTAATACTCTATAGCATTCCATAGATGTACGATAGGTGTGTTGTCATCCTAAAGAATATTGTATGCTCATTGTGGTTTTGATTTGCATGTTTTGAATGACTAATGATATAGAACATTTGTTATGTTTTTTTTTGCCATTGGTTTATCTTCTTAGGATAAACATATTTTCCCATATTTGATTGGTTATCTATCTTATTATTTTTAGGGGCTAATAGTTCTTTATATAGTCTGAATACAAATTTCTTTTCTTTTCTCTCTCCCCTCCCTCCCTTCTTTCCCTTCTCCTTCCTTCCTATTGGGATCAACCCCAAGATCTTGTACATAGTAAATACACATTGTAACACTGAGTCATAC